>DWNI01000170.1:0-11437 GCA_018250175.1 Alychna victa
AATTGAGCGACGCAGCCTGAGTGGACTCAGTCGTGAATCAGTCAAGCTAAGTCGTTACTTTGCCGGATGAGTAACTTAATTATAAAGCATTAATTAATAGCAAAACCTTTATCTCGCCTTAACGTTCCCGGGATAATTATAGGTTACGAATATATATTCATGAGTTACGTTAACACTTTATAGATAGAAATTATTCGGGTGGTTTCTTAGGCGAAGGGTTATCGAAGCGAAGCGAGGGCGGGCCCCTAGTACCTACATAATAAAATAAAATACTTGTCATGGATTTGAACAGTTTTACTGCCTTAACTTAAAACCTAAACACTTAGGAGCTGCGGTACAGCGTTCCGTGTCATTCAATCTTCAATGGATTCAACTTCAATCATTGGCCACTACAGGGAACGGGTCTCCTCACCACTGACGAGGCCTAGAGCTTACTCTATCAAGGTGCTCCAGGTCGTGGAAAGGTTGGGGGCCTAAGTATTGCAAGTTATTATTATGCCATCCGACATGACTTAACGAGTACTATCTAACGATTAACATCGTAAGGAAGCGCTCGAGAAATCTTATATTCAATCTTGAATACCTAAATAGAATGTAATACAAACAGGTATACTTCGAGAATATCGGTTTAATGTTGTTCAGCGTCGTATCAGAGGAAGCGAGACAGACAGATCATTTAATAAGAAACGCAGCATCCGTTAAAAGATTGCGGAAGACGGTACAATGTTTGCGAATGCATTACCTGTTTCACTGAAGACGCTGCGAGCAAAATGCTTGCTCTTTTTATCTATTCATAAATTCACGTTCAAACCCATTTAATCAAGTACTGGAGGCAAATTGAGAATTCCCTCAATTTTGGACCCTTCCACCCCTCCCTCTGGAAAGGTGCTTTATCATCGAAGAGCTGATACTATTATAAAATCACTAGACTCCTACAGCGTCGCGCGGTAAAATGATTTCCTAAAATGCTTTGAATTCCTATCAAAAGCATGTTATAATCCAGGATATTCTCTTCCTAACTGCTAACTTTCACTCACATCCGTTGGTGTCTGACTTAGTTATAAGCGCAGTACTAACTAATAAAGTCTTTTGTTTTCTTTAAATTAATAAAACATCGAGTCGCAGCTGCGGGCAGGGCCATGGAGAGAAGGCTAACGACTAAATAAAGGTTGTTATTAATAAAATCCACAAAATTAAATAATAAATCTTAACGATACCATAATTGGTATCGTTATGGTATAGTATTATGGTCTTCCATAATACTATAGAATAAATTAATTAAATATCACTTGCTTCGGTGATCAAACATCGTGAGGAAGCCTGCACACCTGAGAGTTCTCCATAAAGTTTTCAAAGGTGCTGTGAAGTCTACCAATCCGCACTTGGCCAGCATGGTTCACTATGGCTTCACCCCTCACATTGTGAGAGGAGACCCGAACCCAGCAGTTGGACAGTTATGGGTTGCGATGATGATGATGATGATAGTATACCTTAAGCAGTCGCGCCGTGTAGATATTCTTTTATTTTAATTACAAGCACTTTGAGATTACCTGTAATCAAAAAGAAAAAATACAATTACTATCATAGGTAACTTATCTTAGGTAATCTTATTAGTATGCAGAGTTCGTTGTATTTTAAATACATTTTTGGTGAAGTGATCCTGGCGGCAAGTGGTCAGTGTCGCTCATGGCTATCTGCAATACCCATAGCCTCACGTATACGTTACTGGCCAAAAAAAGAGAAAGAAACTACTGGCTCTCAAGCCCCCACCGAAACACGACAAGTCGTTTGGCGACTGACTAAAGCAAGATAGTGTTAGCTAGCGAGGCGAGTTTCACATAAAGATATTACCAATATTACAAACTCAATAATCATATTGATAATATAAACCATACACACAGCCTTATCACTTCCAGCTTCTATTGCCTCGAACCACAACCTGGCGTGCCGGCTTGAGATTGAGGGGGTATTAGGGGTCAGTATTCTATCCCACCCCAGTACCGCCAAAAAGTTTTGGGTCCAAAGCACACAAAACCAGTTTACGGGAGGAAACAGGAGAAAACAATAACAATCATGGCGATGAATAACAATGATATATAAACATGATAAAATGGTAATCACGATTCGTTCACTATAATTACACGCGGCGGCGTCGAGAGTCCGCGTGTGCACGATGCACCAGCCTTGAATGTGTAATGATTGTTTATTTAAATATCGGACACGACCGGGTTTCACCGGATTGGGACTTAGTTTTACATTTAAAACTATTTTATTACTTATATGTAACTTGTGTTTGAACTACGAATCGTGTCAAATGTTAAAACGAGTACTAGCTTTTTTGGAATTTTTAGTTTTTCTATCATAAGCTTTTGTTGTTTGCTGCTGAAATAGCTGAGAAGTTTACCAGGGAAAACCTACTTTGCATGAGTAAAGACCGGATTATACAGCCTCCTTAGTTGTATAGAAAAGTACCACGAGTAGTTTGGACTCCAGAATGGATAGAGGGCCTCCCTAAATAAAGTCTTCGCGCTTTACGGCCGCTTCCCTGTTTATTTACGAATGCGGTACAAAGACCGGTTCCTCGACAATGCTCAAGCAGTAAAGTACAAGAACATCTGCGAGAGGCGAGCGGGACAGGTGCTCTACAAATATCAGAAACAAGTTTTTATCGAGCTCTTCATCAAACAAAACTTCTGATTCACTTTACAGTCTGCCGCTAACGCGGTCGTTAAGTGAGTCACGATTGTATCAAAACTGGATAGAATTACGTAAACAAACGTAGGCAAATCAAAATGTAGTCCTCCGAAGCCAGTCCAGGGCATCAGATAAGTGGTGTTGGTTAAGCAAGCGGTAAATCCCACCTCTTTTTCTTGGGTTACTTCTAAATAAGATTTAGATGAGGGTACAAAAAGAAATTCGCCGATTCGAACTCCAAATTTTCCGAGACTGTTTATAGCCTGCTCTAATAGCATCCAGGGAAATCTGGTCTCATTGTAATTGTTGCAACAGGTCCCTTAATATTCTGCATTCTGCATCCAATTCTCAACTGAAGCGCAACAGTGGCGCAGGATGATCATTATTCAGGTCACAATCAATGAGTCCAGTCTGTATGTGGTCCCTCGGCACCTACTCTGGCCTAGTTCCAATTGCCCGTTTATTTATTGGCCTTGAGACCTCGTTTGCCGACTGGGCTAATTGAATTTCATAATGACGATACAGCAAAACATTGCTGCCGAGTATATTTTGCGATATTTTCTGCTGATGCAACATTTCGAGGAACTTAATTTAATGTGAAATATGATTTTGCAAAAAGTTTTTACTAGGTTACTTTAGTGTTCTTACATGTTTGGTTATAATGTTATGGAGGACGTTAAGAAACTTAACAATTATATTATTGATCAGCAACTTTTACTATTTGTGAGCAGTGATCGTAGCATAGATCATAACAAGCTCGTTTGGCAGCTGCCATCTTAGACCAAAAAGATAGAACCAGACGTGGAGGTTAAAGGTTCAGTTTAAAAACCTTAAGAAAGTTCAATAATCTTCCAAAGTTCAATATGGTTTCCATTAATCCCAGAATTCTAGACAAATGCAACCTTAATTAAGAAGTAGAACGTCAACAAAGCTAGGAATGTAATATTCAGAAGGTTGTGGCGCCGCTGGCTCGTGAAACCAGACCTGCAAATATCTGTACTGAATTTCTAAGGATGATAAATGTCTTGGAGTTTCTGAGATCTCGAAATGTTCAGATTACCACAGTCTGTCTTATTGCCCTTATGTAAGGACGTGCTCTTGGAATCATAATTACTAAGTTGAGCTAAACTTTATACACAAACGTGGGACTTGAAGATTTACTAATAAAAGGTAGAACTGCACATCACTATTTTTATTTTACGTTTAAGATAAATGGAATGAATGCATTTCATTAACGTTAACAAAATTAAAACCTTCAATAACTTGAATGTAAAGAACATGGAATCAGAATGTTCAGATTTGACTTTCGTTAAGTAAGCTGTTTAGTCCTAAGACGAAATAAATAGTTTGACTTTGACTGAGCAAGTATCATACTTAAATCAGACATCATGAACACATAGGATCGGAGAACCAACCGTCATAATACGTCTACCTCGGCAGGGAATCGGGCAGCATCAACTGAACGACAGGTTCGTTATAAAATAACATCTATTTTGCTTCTGAACCTGAACTCAAACGTATGTGGTTACAAGTTATCTTACATCTGTTGATTCCTCGGCAAACCTCGGTCTGGTGCCGCTTCAAAGGGAAGTTATCAAAGTTCCTGCTTCCACAAAGCGTGTATTGTCCTGCTTGACCTACTTCCCAACGTATTCGGGTTCATATTTCATGTAGTTCATGTTTTATTACCAAATTAATTTTTAATTGTTAATCTTGCTGTGTGATGGCTCTTGGAGTAAATTCGAATGAAGTTTCAGCGAACAATAACAATGTTACCAGGGCTTGTTCCTATCATCTAAAATTAAACGCGTATTTGTACTTGAAATCTGTTGCTTCAGAAGAAGTTTTGGTGAAAAGGTAAGCGTAAAGATAGGTCACCTGATGGTAAGAACGCTACCACCATGTCCAGCGGCAAGAATGAAAATCTTACCTCGGTTCTCGCTGACACAAAAGCGCTTAAGTCGCTTGATAACCTGTTTCCAATTTTTCCAACGTTAAAAAGATTTCACGGTTGATTTTATAAAGCTGCTTACAATTTTAAAATTTTTACGGACAGTTTATAAAAATGTTCAATTGTTCGGGTAGTGATTCTCTGAATTTTAGCTGAATTACGCTAAATTTCATCTCGAATACCATGTTCAACATTTCTTAAAATATAATTGAAAGTAGTTGCTAAAAGTTCAACGTACGTATGGCAACCTTTACTTCGTTAGACACTTTCATACAAATGAAAAGAAATTATGAAAGGAAAAAACGTAAATCGAGGGGATCACAGTAGGGATAGCCCAATCACTATACACACGTCTCTCAAGCCAATTCGAGCAGAACAAAATTCTATTCATCAATACCCTCAACACGTAAGGGTCTTTCTTTCTTCGTCCGTTTTTATCTCTCCAAACGGAATATACCCTTACACAAATCTCCAAAGCATTTAATTATTGCAAAGGCGTACCGTTAAAATTAGGCCAACTAACATTTAGCTTCGGATCCATATACATTAATTAGCTCGTCTAAATCGAAGACCATGGAGCGATATTCTAGCTACAATATTCCCTTTGGCTATTTCGTTTCATCAGAATATCTGTAGGAAATAATTACTATTGGTTGTGAGCTGTCCGCCGAGCTATGTAAGTTGCAGTTGCAATACTCAGGTTTAATTATTGTAAATTAATGTTATTCCCTCTCTTAGGCGACTGTGCATTATGCCTTGCGAACACTAGAATAACCATGGTACAACATTTATACACTAATACTTGAAGCGAAAACTTTAAAATATTCAAAACGTTACACGTTTGGAGGGATTAGATGCTGCATAATATTTAAAAACTAAAATTTTAATTATATTAAATTGATTACTGTTAAACACCCATATAAATAATAGTTTATCTCAGTAATACTCGTATAATCCGCATAGATTTCCAATTTCAGTTTATTAATTATAAAAGTATATTATGTTACGAATAATTTTACATTATTTCTACAGAAAGAGAAAAAACAACATATTGTAACGATAAAGATATCTACGCCTGTTGAGCGACATATACTAAAATAGCGTGCAAGCGACAGTACGAACGTAGTAACAACAGGTACTGTTGCAGTCATTAAATTCATACCAGCCAAGTATCCTGACGAAAGTGGCAGCCAGCCACGCTCGTGCACTTGTTAGATGGTATCTCGAGTGGCGCAGCATCACACCGTTACGTTTGTTGACCCCAGCGGGCCAGGGCGACTCGACTCGACTCGTGCCAACTTAGCGCGCTCTTGCGATTCAAGAGCCAAGCTGTTTAATATTTAATACCACTTGAGCGCTGTGTCAACCGATTTTATGTATTCGGTATTTTAAATTGTGTTATAATTATGTTGTAGGTTCATGAGAAAATATGTATTTTAATAAAAAATCTAGGTTTTTGATAGATGATGAAAACTTAAGAGAATTGATATGATATCCACATATGTAGCTAGTTAATTTATTTAATATACTTATACGAGTACATGTAGACATTATATACTTTCAAGGACCCATAACTTCGAGAAACTAGATAATTTCAATTACAATATTCTTAAAAGGATTATAGTTTAAAACCTTCTAGAAATAGATACAATGACAAACAATAACAAAGTTACGAGAAAGCGGAGCGATGCCATCAGTATACACATCATACGTAAGAGTCGCAAGTCGCAAGCTCGTAGCTTTACTCTTCAATATGATATTCCAATATGATTCACATGAAAGCGATCTCGAAGCTAAATTTCAAGGAATATCATATGCAGCAAAGAAAGCTTATCCCCGTCTGTCCATTGAATGGATTTAGTCCAAGTCCAAACACGCTTTGAGTTTAAAGTCAGGATTATACGACGAATTTGAAAAACGAAGGAGTCAAAGGAGTAACTGAACTGTTATTTCTCAGGTTTTAGGACCAAAGTGCCATTTGCTCGACAGCTGGATACTGGATATACTAATAAATAAATAAAATACTTGTGGTCCTCCCTCGCTTTGCTTAGGAAACTTTTTACTAGTTATCCCGCGGGAACCACGCCGCTTTCCTGGATAAATCTACATATATGACAAGTTTTATCCCAATCGTTTAAGTGGTTTTCGCGTGTTGCTCGGACAGACAGACAGACAATAATTAACGCAAAATGTTTTAGTATCTATATAGATAACAAAGCCTACAGATTTGCATAAAATTTAAAAAAAAGTTTCAATGTACAGATTAGACCCCGTTATAATTTTATTATTAGTATACCTATAGACAGATGTAGGTGTCAGTCTTTTTCCATAATTTAAAATACTTTTTTCTGGACCTGGAAAAGCGGCCGTCCAACCGTTTAACCAAGATGTAGGGTTTTTAGAGTTATGGCTTCTTTAACTATTTGGGTCTTGATTCTTTTTATTTTTTATGTAGTAAGAATAGCAACCGAGCGGGCAACTCCACCATCCCCTGTCACCTATGGACATCTGTGACAAACCTCGAATAGGTCTGTAGGAGGAAATTTTAGTCAATTAGTAGGTCCTGTTAGTCTTCATGAGATCTGATAACATTTTACCACCGAAAACGTCACGAGCTTGTGCCTCTTAACAAGCTAATGAGCTTAGTGAGATATTTGTTTCTCGGGGCCAAAATTACGACGCTAAAATGAGTCTCCCCATACACGTAAACACGCTGCCAAACGCCCTTACAACTGAAACAAACTTCCTCACTCAACTTCCTCAGTCGACGACGCGGCGACGTAATGAGCAGGTGCGTCATATAAAGCTAAAGTGGAAAACTAAGTGGGGTCTATAAAAGCTAATTCCAAATAACGCGAGACCATCCTTGAAAAATAAAAAATCCTTTCACAATGATCGCATTATCTCCACCAAAATACAAGGACGGCATATCTCGCCCTATAAATTAATTAAGCCCGTAGCTCTCAACCCTATATATCTCAGCTAAAAGCATCATAATCATGTTTCATTAGAGTGGCTTTGCAAAAATAAAATCATTTTAATTTTTTACGGAGGGTAGGATTTGTAGCGTAACCCGATGACCTGTATCGATCGCAAGTGATCGACTGAGATACGTAGCCAGATAGTGCTGACACCTTTGGCAAAGTTTTGGATTACTTGATGTCCGTGGGCGACGTTGACCACTTTTTAACCGACTTCAAAAAAGAAAGAGGTTCTCAATTCAACTGTATTTTTTTGGTTTATAACCTCAGAATTTTTGACTAGGTGAACCTATATTGATGATTCTTTTTTTATTTGAAAGCTGATCCTTCCCGTGTGATATAAATTTCATTGTTGTTGAACCCTTGACTTTGGAGATACATCAGAAGACTTAAAATTGCGTCGTCAACATATACTTATTTGAAGCCGGTTTTTTAAGGTTTGCTCGTTGGCACAAAACACCAAAGCAATAAACAGAATGTCTTCATGTACGTAGTCACGGTAGCAGCAGGACCCAGGTCATCGCGGATCGATATGTAATGTAGGTATTTGGACGTTACCTAATGGATGACGAAGCTACTATTCAAAGCACCTTTTTTAAGCAGTATGTCTCTGAAGGAAGGGCGAGTTAGAGTTAAGTACACTCGGTATAGGTATGTATATATCCTTGGCAATGACTGTGGTCTAAACAGAATGATGGATTGTAACTTTTTTTTTTAAACCGATACACGCTTTTTATCTACACTAGGATTCCTTGTGTCGTGGTTGCTATGGACAACATACAGAAACATACTTCCTGCATCGGTGTTTCCACAAGGCTATGACTTAGGGTCCTTCAAGAAGCTGGTCAAATGCTTCCTTCAGGGCCGGCAAAGCGTTGGTGATGCCCCTGGTGTTCTAATGTCCTTGGGCCATCAGGTAACCCGTCTGCTCGTTTGCCAGCTTAAGGCATAAAAAAAAACATTCAGCCCGAGAATAGAAGGTTTAACACCTCATTGAAAGTACATGCATAACTCTCACGTAATAGGGCATAGTAATGGGGCGATACATGATCTGTTTCGTATGCTTTGGTACACCGAGACCAAGCCAAAAGATGACTTGTCACGTCACACTTTGAATTACAAACCTGACTATATCCTATTGACAAATTTTGTGACATAAAAATAACGCAAAGTACATTATTTTTCTTCTAATACAGGGTCTTAATACATCATTTGGCTACGTCATTGTACTAAATACGTAATATACACACATTTATGGGGCTTGATGTACAAATTTATGACAAAGTACGAAACTTTGAAACGTGACTTGCTAGTGAAAGTGTTAATTAATCTTTGTGAATCACGTTAATTCCCGATAGTATAGATGTATGTATAAAATGAGAAAAATTTTAGCATAATAGCCAGTTTCGCATCTATTTCCATTCAGAATAGGACCTATAATCAAACAATTGTTGTCGTTAATAGTCTTGCTGGAGAGTTGCTTTCGTCACTTCTTCCAAAATAAAACAACGAATTAAAAGCCACAAAATACTCGGAGCCGTATTAAATAATTAGGCAAGTAATTAAGAGAAGCGTGGCCTTCGGAAAACATTAACAGAACATCATAGTATAATTCGTTTACCTCCAAACCTTAGTTGAAATATTTTTTAACAAATTAATTATTCTTTATCGTTCCTCGTCAAAAATGTTACACAGTGGTCCCGTGGGTGAGGGTTATAATAATTAGCTTGATTCTCGGAACAATAGATAAAGCTTCTTGTAAAAATGAAGAGTTTCTTACGTTTTATTTCATTTATAATCCTTTCAAAAACAGTTTACATTTTACATAGGCCTATGTTTCCTCAACAGATTTGTACGATGAAAGATGTCAGAATTTATTATTAAATCACGACAACCAATACCTGTAAGCAACATTTGTTGAACCAGCTTTATGTTATACCATTTAGCTATTACGAAAGCGTCAGGGCGGTGTTTTCTGTGCCTATTTAGAAGTAAAAGTTGTTGTAATGTGACCGAAAATCCCTAATATACTCCTTAGAGTAAGTATATCTTTAACACCTATATGAATAAATGATTTAAAATTTAATTTGAAATTGAGAGCAGAAAATCAGGCTTTAATCTTGAACTCGGGAAGAATTAACACATTTGCGGAAAGAGGGCGCTGATTTATGAATCGATAAATCGTTTACTCGTTACTCGTCGCCGGTGAGACAAGACGGTCAGTTATCAAACCCTGCAGGATCCACGGATTAGAGGGATCTCGTCAAGGACAAGGGCGTTTGTCCAAAGCCGGATAGATCCCCACTGGCTCTATAAGTTAAACATGACATTTGTAAGCTGATAGCTAAAGTAATCGGGATTAAAGTAAGGATTTGCTGTTTGAAGACGAGCCGTGAAGTTATTTTTATATTACTTGTAACCGACCACGCTTCAATATACAATTTGACAAACACTTTACTACCCGCGACATCATTATATAGGTACCTACATTATATAGGTCTGTCGGTATATGCTTTGTCGATATGACAATAAAGCTATGGATTTTTATACAAGCTCCCATCATCATCATTATCGCAACCCATAACGGTACCACTACTGGGCTCGGGTCTCCTCTCACATTGTGAGGGGTTCAGTCCATAGTCCACCACGCTGGCCAAGTGCCGATTGGCAGACTTTACAACACCTTTGAGAACTTTATGGAGAAGTCTCAAGTGAGCAGGTTTCCTCACGACGTTTTCCTTCACACGTGATAATTAATTTCTATTACGCACATAATTTTAAAATTAGAGTTGCGTGCAGGGTTTGACCTCAGGCCCCCCGGTTCGAGCGACCAACGTTCAAACCACTAGGCTATCACAAGGTCCCATAGATTAAAGAAATATATAGATGGAGCGTTCCGAACATGGACGTGAAGCCAAAGCAAATACAAAATCAAAAGCGAATACAATGTCGCGCTAGTACTACAGACACACACGCCCACAGATACACGTGTCCCTACAGTGCTAGTTGTCACGCACACATACCTAAGGTGGCTTAACGTGGATTGTTGCAAATGTTCCATCTGTATTAATCTGAGCAAGGTCCCTTCATCCTTGTAAGGTGCGACATTTTGTCTTTGCGATGTCGTGTCGCTGTGCGTGAAGGATTCCCGATCGTCACGAGCCGCACGGTGTCCATGTCGTTTTTGGTGTTACTGATATGATGTTGCTGATATTAATGATTTATTCGTTTATTTATTTATTCTTCATTGTACTTAGTACGCCATACACCATAGATGTTGCTGATAGAGTAACGGTGAACCATCAGCGACCCTTCTGTTATTTAGGGGCAAATTAAATATTACGTAAACATCAAAAGGGCAGTCTTTGTTTTATTTATTTTACGAAACGTCGTATTTTACGAGCTGTCTCTCAAATTTTAAAACAACAGCAATATATAATTTAACCATGGCCTAACGGATTTATATTATGAATACGTACTTACTTAGTACAACAATCGGTTGATGTGTGTGTGCGTGTTTGCGCGCGCGCGCGTTTGTGTGTGTGCGTGCGCGTGTGCGCGTGATTGTGTTTACTTGCGTTCGTCCTTTAAACAAATACACATACGTACTTAATTAGAAGTAAAAGTAAATAAACATAGGTTTAATTTTGCTTACTATTACTGACAAGTGAGGGGTTAGTATTTACTGAAGGTAATATGAACAAGTATTAACTAGAAAGCCCGTGGGATGATCTTCTATACAAATAAATAAAATTGGAGTGTCTGTTTGTAATATTAAAATAACCGCTTTTTACTAAATGCATATGTATGT
>DWNI01000171.1:0-11424 GCA_018250175.1 Alychna victa
GTCCATAGTCCGCCGTGTCTTTCAAGTGCCGGTTGGTGAGTTTCACACAACAGCTACTTTCATAACGTGTCAAGCAGGCAGGCGGCTTGTCACGCTATCCCGTGAGCCGTGACGTCACAGTTACACAATAATGAGTAACGAAATTAGATTGTTTTCTATGAGTTCATTCATCTTCATAATTTTGCCCTAATGTTTTTGTTGTTTGTGTGATAAAAGTAGAGTAAATAGGAAGGTAGGACGGACATAGGTAGAACATGCCCGAGTTAATGTTGAAGTTTTTTTGGGATAGGTATTATTCATGTCTTTATACTATTCACAATTTAAGTCATAGCCTGTTTACTTTCTAATTTCTTTGAGCTCACTGACGTCCACGAAGTAACACTTCCGGTACCTGACTATTTTCCTTTTTTGATTTTATTTTTCAGTGTGGAAGTCGTTTGTTTGATCCACTTGAGACTCCAATTTACACGATGGAGTCACATCACTTGATCCATTCCAGAAAACTACAGAGATGTTAGTATTATAACGTGATTGACTTACAGCATACATGTCAATCTCAAGGAACAAGTATTTTAATGTTTGTCGGCATCACTAGAGAGTTGTTAGGTGGTACGCTTCGAGACCGTGGACGAACAAAAGTAACGCTAGCAGACTTAGCGGGTTAAGTGGCAATGGAAAGGTCGAGTCTTCCCAAGGTCGGGAACCGACGGGGAACAACGGCTTAGCTGTACACGATCTGTGCGGTCTTACGGCGGTTAGCGAATTTCATTTTAACGTTCAAACCTGATTAAATTGCGCGGCAAGAGATATGCAAGTTCATTGTAATGACGACGGTCGGTGACAGATAGGTGACAGGTGCGAGCGACGCGCGTCATCTTGCGATCATTGTGATGCTAATGACGCGACGGCTCCGGCTCCAAGACGAGGGGAAGAATCGACGACCGTCGACGACGCTTTGATTAAAAAACTTAGTCGTATAGTAGGTATACGGGCAGATCGACGAGGCTCGTCTTCGGTAAGATTCTTGGGGTGTGTAATTTAACGTTCGGTACTTTGCGACGAATCATAATTTTTAATGACAAAAAATTCAATATTGGTTGGACATATCATTTGCCATAGGGACCTAAAACCACTTGTATTTCACAACCTGGACAAATACATTGAAACATCTTAACGTCAATAATTCCATAATTAACAGTTCGTCGGTACTTCTTAATGTGTACGGTATTTCGGAATCAGTCTACGGTATTTTTCCAGAAACATGTTTTATGTAGATATAGATTTGAAGAAAATGTGATTACTGCAATTGTTGCCTATGTTTGTTTAATTATACTCGTATAACCTTTTTACACTTCACGTAATAGATTCTGGAAAGCAAATGGCGACGATGGTGCGTTCCCAACTTCTTCCATTACGAGTAGATTAGGACGGTAAGATCATATTGAGATTACAAGATTATTTTCATAATGTAATTAATAAATAAAAGTTTGTTTCCATTCCCTCCAAAACATATGATTCACAAAATATAAAGCTGCCAGCCACTACTAACTTGATGCGCTTGACGTCCGCTACTAGTGACGGTGACGAACACAATACACAGTATGTGTACCTGCCGCATGCCTCGTGCCGTCGCCAATCATAGGTAAAGACAGCCGGCGCCGGCGGCGTGCTATTGACGTTCTCACACAACATAATTTTCTTTCTTCCACAACAAACATCGCCACCGATGTTCCTTTCTTTACACATTACGTTGACTTTTAATGGTTATAATGGTTTTACCACAGACCACGCATGCGGCTAATGACAGAAAACCATGGACCTCTAATTAAAACAACAATACAGAATTACAAACAGTTTACCGCATACCACTTTGAAGATAATAATATGTACCTCTCCAGCGATGGACTGAAGGTTCCACCACTAGCTCAGCTTAGCAATATTCAATCACTGACCATCCGCAGCAGCGCTACATCGCGCTCTCAATACGAGGAGTAGCTAGCTAGTAGGAGCTTTCGGCAAGCGCCCGCGAATTGCAAAACAAACCAATTAACGTTCGTTCGAGGCACCTGGTATTCATGATTTATTGAGATACACTAACGCTTGAAGCCACTAACAAAAAATACCTGTGAGGTCGATAGATCACACGCGCGAAGTACGCGCGCATCGGCGCCGGCGCCGCAGTGGAATGCGGCTTGCGGCACGCGACACGCACAGTTACAATAAACTATAAGTAAATATAGAACAGCAGTAAAGGAAGTCACTGTATTCACTGAACACCTGAGAAAAGGAAACGGTTACAAGGATTAGTGCGTAAACTGTTGAAGATATGTTAATAAACTAGCGAAACGCGGTTTAACACTAAATACATCAGACAACCGTAAAGTAGTAACCGGCCCAGTAATACATGATGGAGGCCGTCGAGCTACCGTCGGCAGCGGGCCCTACCACCATGCTTGCAAAGAACTCCACCTCGCAGGAGCTGACGCCACCCTCACACCACAATAACAAATATTACAATCCTTGGCCGCAGTTGTCATGAGGTAAATTACAATGAGTAGTGACCCGAAATATATATACATATATATATATTATCACCTGCTTCTTAAATATATATCGAGGGATCCCGGGCTATTTGTATTAAGCGACAATCTCGACGAATCTGTGTTATATATATAATTTATATTATTATTTATATTTATTATATATTTTAAACCGACGGATTTTTCTGCGTCTTTTTAGCCTGGTTACTTGGCGATCGGAGACCCTTTAGTTGCTTAAAACAATAGTCTATCAAGGTCCGGTTTAAATCTGTTAACATTCAGACGACACAATTTTTGTACGTTTGTAAAGTTTAATAAAATAAGGACTTCATACAGACAAAGTATTTTATGATTTTAACTTAAGCTGTTCTTTATGACAAAAATTGGGTAACATCGGGCCTTTGAATTGTTGCCTGTACATATACTTCATGTCGATTAAATCATTTAGCCTGCACCTGACATCCATACTTAAATGTAGTTTGAACCATTTATCCTTTGTTCATTGTTCTAATCGCCAATCTGTTTTTATACATACAAATTTTCTGTTATTTTAAACCTTTCACTTTTAGTGCAGCGTTACATAAATATTATTGATCCGCAAGCACTTTACTTCAGGTGCTCATGCCAAAAGGCTTAGCTTATAAACTTAAAACATGTACGAGTATAACATTCCACGTAGCTGTTGCGGAGACTGACGAGTGTCAACCGCGAGCCATCAGGTGTGAGTGCCGCACAGTCTGAACGTGACCTCGTTAAAATTGACGCCTAATTTTGATTGCTTTGTCGAGTTTTAAGATCATACCCTCGTTAGGTATTCCTTCAGTCCACGGTGTACGTAACGTCGTTGAGCAGCAATCTCGTCGCCCGCGCCGATACGTACCGTGTGCTCGTAACATACGTTATTCATCTAAGCAGCTTCTCGGACCACAACTCGACTTATGTAACTACTGACTTCGTTGTGTAATTTATTCTAATTTATAATTTTGTTATTGTTCAAGTTAAACCTTCTCTAGGCGCACTTTGCTCTTTTATGAACAGTCGTCACCACATTCCACTTTACTTGTCAGTTACAAAAAGTAGTTAAATGCAAAACGTAAATGTTATTGTTTATAACTACGTACATTCAATATTTTGAGTGTCCGGATATACCGAACATGTATTAAATGACGTAGATATTATTATTGTTACATTAGGCGGACGACAAGTTTACACTTTAGTCGTATAGTCATAAGCACCCACACCTAGCTTTTTTATTAGTAATTGGTTGTTCTGGTGCTTCAGTTGTGAGGTGCCATAAGTCCTATATTTCCCTTGCCGCTATTGTCAAAAAAAATAGTTGTTTGCTGTCTCTGGGTCGAGCGCTGATCTGGTCGTTACTCCGACCGAACACAATATTTTCATTAGGCACTCGACGGCCCCCGGAAAAAATGAGATTACTTTTCGAAGTCCGGAGCGAAACGCCGCTTAAGCGGGGCTAACTCAATTTGCGCGTAATTCCTGCAGCCGTAGCGGCTGGGGACCGCGGGGAGCATATTTACGTTCCGCGGATCCACTCCATTATCAAAATTCAGCGAAGGGCGGCTAATGGCAGTAACTGTAGTGCGGTGGTGGCGGCGGAGACGCGGGCGGCGCACTCGCGCACCTGGCGGGAGGCGCTACGGAGCCACGTCGCTACGAGCCAGTGCTCTCGTAGCAGCGATTGTGACTCCGTGGGACGTGCTACGCCCTCTAGTTGATATAAGAAGTAACTACTTTAAACCCTTAACCGCCTGCCAGTGGCACTCGAGTGTTTGGCGAAGCTTTGCGTGCGCGCATTTGGCTTAAGTCAATAAAAATATTTGTAGCGGTCAAGGAGACCGCGCGCAGGTGGTTACATTATTAATACGTACCTTCTATAATATTTCTTGGTCTCTGTATTAGAATAAAAATGTGGCAGGAATTTCCTAAAGAGAATTTTTGAGATGAGGTAGAGACCGTCGCCGACGACTGCGGCGATGTAGCATCTGTCACTTCGGACGACCCGGAGCCTGCGAGCCTCGGAGGCGGCGAGTCTGACGCCTGCAAACTAAATGTCATAAAACTTAGTGAGCTTTACTGTGTCGTGCTATTTGGTAGTATAACTTCATATGATTTTAATGAAGTTGCTTGTTACTCTAATTTTTACTTCTTCTTTTAATAGATAGGTCTTATTTTCTGAAGGGGATTATTTTTAGTAAAATGTGTTAATTTATAGACGAATATTCTGTGATTCTTAATTTTTTCCATTTTAATTTTAATGCTATAGCTTACATCGTTGACATGCGTTCCATTAGTTTAGACGGAGCGGTAACTGTCGTGTTCGGTGTCACTTTCTCGTAAATATACCTTTTAATTATACTTGTAGTGTCCCGTAGCGGTTGTCGACGACATGGCCGAGACTGGCCGCGCGGGCCGCGGGGAAATAATTAATGTGCGCAATAAATGAATCTAAATCAAAGTCGAACATCGGCCGCCGCGCCGCCCGCGCGCTCCCGGCGATAGCTCAGTACACTTCTTTAGCAAATAAAATATTAATTACGCACATGTTTTGACTGAATTGAAAACTCTTATTACGTCTTTCAAAACCATATTTTTTAAATCCTTTTTTATGTATTAAGCATTCGAAAATGCCTTTTGGAATAATAAAGTGAGCACTAAGTCGGTTCATGTTAGCTGCAACTGCTATGGTTAACACTAAAATAAACAGAGTACCGGCCTGCGGACCCTCAGCCGGTCAGTAGGGAAAGTATCGCTTGTCTGTAATAGATAAAGTGTGTAGAGATCCTGACTGAACACTGTGTACACTGACAGGACCCCCGGCGCTAGCGGCAGTAGCGACGCGGTGCGCGGTGTACGAGATCAAACTGCTCACAGACGTAATGGAACATGGAAGGAGCTCATAAGAGTGACGACTGACGAGGAGCAGGAGCCGATTAAAAGTGCTTGTAAATTAGAGAACATGCGGTTGCTAAATAAATCCTAAATGCAATTTTATTTCTTTCCAAAATATCGAATTTTAAGTATAATTAATGAGACACTGGTCAGAGAGTGTCGACCGTTACCACTCTCCATCCTGATGCAACGGGCATAGTGGATTACCGTCCTTCGAAAATGAAGGGGTCGTGCAGGCCGCCAATCGAGTTAGCAGACGACTGCCGCCGCCGCGCCGCCCTCGTCCTTCACTCCGATCACGTGTTTAATGCGTCCGCTTGATAACGCCATTAATGTCATAATTAAACCTTGATTTGAACTCCCCCTCCCCCCCTCTATCACGACATCCGCATAGTATAAACAAGGTCCGTTGATACACTTTATAATTCGCGTTAATACGCTTCGTGTTACTGGCTTGCGTTGGGTTCCTGGTAGAATGATAAGCTCGGCGTAGTGTTGTCGTCAACAATTTGTGCATGCATGCATGCATGGTTGCGTGATGTTTGTGCACGTGATAAATACTAATTGTCATCACAGTTTCCATCCAGTGTCCCGTCTGATTACTCAACAGGCCTTTACGGCTAAAGTACTCTGTATCCAATAATACTAACCTATAAACATACGAGTATTATAGGCCTATGTTTATGACGACAGACTAAGTTCACAGAAATATCTTCAGCAGTTGCGCTACCTATGCCGGTGACAGTGACCATACAGTCCGCGGGGGCCAGGGCAAGGGACGCTGTTAATTGAATCTAAACGTACCTAATTGTTGAAACTGTATTATAGCACCGGCACACGAGGGTGACGGCGTGACGACGCACCGTTGTTGTGCACGACTGAACTATCGCTCACATTCACATATGGACTGTGGAACAAGTGGTCGCTGTTAGTGGACCTTTGACGCATGAATAATGGCGCTCGCCTCGCAGCGACAGGCCCGCGCCCCGCGTCACGCTGACAGCTGACAGCCGACACGCGCCCCTCCCTCCTCACCGCCCCCGGTTCATTAGATTACGATGAGAGCGACTGCGGCTGGGGTGGACATCTGTGTCCATCCGTCCAACGTCATGGAGTGCAACATATCACGTTACCAGTTAGGATTTAAATGTTAGATTATTTGCTGTAAGATTTGTCAGGTCTCCTTGAGGTAAGGCCAGATCTTCTCGATGATCTTTTCTGAAATGTTTTCTTGTTTATACAACGCATAATAAAAATATAATGTAATTTTTACCGTTTCTCTAACACGCTAGTTCAGCGCAGCCGCTATGGCAACCTCAGTGCGATCAGATATCCTCTGGGTCCATAGATTTTAATTTATTGTTCAGTTGTATCAGACTATATCGACGGTAGAAAAGGTAGGTTCTGTATCTCGTAAAATGCTATTTTACACCAGAGCAAAAAAAATAGAACGTTCCATTTTGAAATGTATTGAAGTAAACTCGAAGCTTAATTAATGCAATCAACAAAATTGTTCTAGAGTTACTACATCCCTTATTTTTGGGTAGATACAGCTCACTCAGTTTACTCAGTTTTCATTGTCAGGCAGCATAAACGCTGTATCTGTGAAGTAAAATGTACGTAGAGTAATCGTTAATAACAAAGTTAATGCGACGGACATGCTGCAACTGACAGGGATATAATTAAAAAAAACATTTCATAAAGTAAAAACAAATAGCGTTACGCAGCTCTGTGATGAAACATTATATATGATCACACGAACTTCTCAAGTGAAGTTCGATCAATATAATATGAGTGGTTTCATTGAAGATATAAATTAACAAAGTAGTCCTTTGACCTACCAGGCAACTCTCGCACGCTTTAAAGATACCTTCTTTTTTTTTTTTTTGTAGGGTACCTTCTTACCGTCACTAGCTTACCGATCATTCTTTTTCCGTGCGAGGCAACGAGTGCACGTGCTCTTTCTTACGTTTTTTTTGCTTAGATTATTTCGGAATTTTATTGTTACTCGATGTCTAAAAGGACATACGAAGAAAAAATGGAGCATTACATAAGAAAAATGGAGAAATTAAAAAATAAACACAGTCGTAAGCGACGTCGTTTAGAGGAAACTTATTCATTACCGGAACTAGATAACTAAGGTATGTAAGTGTAATATAAAACTTCGGTTTTTTGTGTGGAGCTGCCCTTACCAGTACTATTCAAAAAGAAAGTCTTGTAACGGTCCTTTTGCCATAGATTCAAATTTGAACACGGCAAATACTTACTCGCCATAGATTCCTTAGCGAACGCGGCGTTTAAATATATTAAAAGACTAACATTACCATTGACTTTTAGGCGAGGAAACTGTGATGTGGGATATAGAGGAACCGCTGCCCGATCCCGAAGAGACATCGCCGATACCCGGCCCTGTCGCACCTCCGGTCGAAGCGCTATTGGAATCCAATGTGATCCAACATGTACATGCGCCGCCACCAGTTACGCTACCTGAGCCAGTCCAGATTATGGATGACTCGAGTGCATTAGACCCTGAAATATTATCAGCTCTCGGCGAGGCGACCGATTCGGGTCCTACGTGGGGTCCAGATATACATAGTAACTTGACACAGCTATGGCAACCATTGCTCAAAAAGGGAATGGCTAAGGATACCAAAGAAAAAATTTTAAAACAGTATTTCGTACCCAGCAACTGTACATTGTTGCAAGCTCCGAAGTTAAATATTGAGATCTCAACCGCAGTCGCCGAAATGGTGAGGATGCGAGACAAAAAAGTCGAAAATACCCAACAACAGCTGGGTATCGGTATTACAGCTATAAGTAAGGCTATGACGTCATTGTTAACAAGTGACAATAAAATAGAGGCAATTAAAACTCTTAGTGATGGTTGCCGTATTTTATGTGACTTACATTACATGGAGACACAGGCTCGAATAAGAACGATCTCACCTGGTTTGGCTAAACCCTTTCTTAATGTCATTCAAGACAGCGAGAGAGACGAAACGTTGTTCGAAACATGTCTGCCAGAAAAAATAAAGGCCTCGAAGACGATCGAAAAGCAAGGCTTACAAATAAAAAAGTTACCACCACCCAAATTAAACTCTATTGTAGGCCAGAGTTCATTTCAAACGCGCCAACAAACCCAGGGAAACTACCACGGGCCTCCTCGTTACCCGTCGGCCAGGGGGGGGCGAGGAGGCCAGACGAGAGTCCCCTTGGCTTCGCGTCGGCCGATACAGACGAATGCAACGTCCATGGCACAACCCCGGACGAACCAAGGCCGGCCCCGTCCATAATACAGGTACATTCGGGTCGCGTCCAATTTTTCTATGATTGTTGGCTTTATGTTACGAATAACCGCACTATTCTTAACTGGGTACAAAATGGGATAACTATTCCATTTATAACCCAACCCTATCAACTCAGTGTACCTCGAATATCGTGGTCACCTAGCGAACACCATGACATGTCATTGGCCGTTGAGAATTTGAAAAAGTTGGGTGCCATAACACAGGTTAAACCAAGTTGTGACCAGTTTCATCTCAGACTCAAATGTTTAAATCGCTTTATACCAAAAATGCATTTCAAAATGGAGGACTTTAGAACCGCTTGTAGGTTAGTACAACGAAATTGGTTTATGGCGACCATAGATTTAAAAGAATCGTATTTACTTATCCCTATTGATGATGCGTTTCGTAAATACCTTCGTATTCATTACATCGCACCGAACTCGGGTGAAACTATAACTTATGAGTTCAATGCGATGCCCTACGGACTAGCGATAGCACCCAGGTGCTTCACAAAAATCGTTAGAGAAGTTGTAGCTTTCTTACGTTGTCGCGGATTTAAATCGGTCTGTTATTTGGATGATTTGCTTTGTATTGGTAGCAGTTATTATGAATGTGTTCGAAATGTCAAGAAAACCCTAGCGTTATTTGAATGTTTGGGATTTGTAATTAACTATGAAAAGAGCCAGTTACAGCCACAACAGTCCTGTAAATTTTTAGGATTTGTTTATGACACAACAAATATGACAATATCATTACCTTCAGATAAACGAATAAAAATAAATAGTATGCTAAAAAAGTTTTCAAAATTACCTACTGTTACAATCAGAGATTTTTCCCAGTTAATAGGAGTACTAGTAGCAGCATGCCCAGCGGTGCGTTACGGCTGGTTGTACACTAAAATATTTATTTCTAAAGCAACTCGGTTCATTTGACGCAAAAATTAAACTTCCAGATATAATTTTAAATGACTTAAACTGGTGGATGGAAAACATTCATTTAACAAATAATATTATAAAAAATTCTAATTACGTATTGGAAATTTTCACAGATGCGTCACGTACCGGTTGAGAGGCATTCTGTAACAACGTAAGGGTTGACGGTTCTAGGAAATCTACCGAGCTTAATTTCCATATAAACTATTTAGAACTTTTGTGTATTTTTCTAGCTAAATGTTTTGTGCGAGACAACTCTCAAAGTTCTATTCTACTTCGCGTAGGTAATACTACATGTATTAGCTATATTAACAGAATGGGCGGAATACATTTCCTTCATTTGTACACACTGGCTCGTAACATCTGGCAATGGCGCGAAAATAGAAATCTATGGATATTCGCTTCCTATATAAACAGCAAAGATACCGTCGAAGCCGATGAGGACTCATCCGGATGTGGAGTGGTTTGTCAGACGTCATTTTCTTTTATAGTTAAAATGTTAGGTCTACCGGAAATGTCTTTATTCGCTTCTCGCAGCAACGCTAAATGCCATGATTATGTGTCCTGGAAATAGGACCCAAACACCATCAAAGTAGATGCATTTTCAGTTTCTTGGAAATATTAATTCTTTTATGCATTCCCGCCTTTTTCATTTTTATTAAAATGCATAGAGAAAGTTATCCAAGACGAGGCCACGAGTATTCTCGTCTTCCCGATGTGGCCCGCTCAGGCGTGGAACCCGCAGCTAATAGATCTGCTTGTCACGGATGTGGTTATAATGAAGCCAGGGCAAAAATCTAGTATTGTCACATTTCAGAACGGTGTTTGTTACAAACTATGGTGGCAATATTGCAAAAAAAATAACTTTAATGTTTTGAAGGGATCCTTCCCCGAAGTTATTACATTTTTAACTGAACAATTCGAGGGCGGCACGTCCTACGGTACGCTTAACAACCATCGCTCGGTCCTGTCCATGCTTCTTGGGAATAACCTAGGTACAGATGATTGTATCAAGATACATCTGAAAGGAGTTTTCAAGTTGAGGCCTTCGTTACCTAAGTACTCACACACCTGGGACCCTCAACGAGTGTTGAGTTAGATTTCAGAGTGGGTTCCCTATTTTAGAAAAACTAACTTAAAAGCTCGACGTTTAGTTAGCTCTGTGTACCGCACAGAGTACAAACGTCTTCATTAATTAAAATGACTAACATTGAAGTAATTGGCAGTGGTATAAGAATTGTCACAGCCGACGTTATTAAAACTTCAGGGATTGGACGAGATCAGCCAGTATTGGATTTACTGTATTTTACTGAAAACCCTTCCATTTATCCAGCTACAATATTAATGGACTATATGTCGAAGACAAAAGACATACGATCCTCGGGTACCGATCACCTCTTAATAACTGTGAAGCATCCAGCACAGACTATAAGTAGGTGGATTAAGCAAACGTCGTGCGTGTGCGGTATCGACGTTACGTACGTACGACGTACGGTGAACAGCGCCCGCCACATCGCCACGTCGAAGGCGCGCGCCCACCGCCACGTCGAAGGCGCGCGCCCACCGCCACGTCGAAGGCGCGCGCCCACCGCCACGTCGAAGGCGTGCGCCGCTGGCCCCAGCGTCGACATTATACGGAAGACTACTGGCTGCGCCCCTTCGTCTCAAACCTGCACTCAATATTATCATCAGCCTATTATAGAAGAATCAAACTTTGCGAAATCAGTTTGTCTAAATAAATCATTAATAATTTTT
>DWNI01000172.1:0-11413 GCA_018250175.1 Alychna victa
GCAGATAAACTGTCGGGCCATCGCCGCAATAATTTTCTCGCCAGTTAAAGCCGCGCCTCCGCCCTTTAGCAAGTGATTATGAGGATTAACTTCATCAGCGCTATCTACATACAGATCGACTGCACATACCTTACCGCTCTCTATTAAGGGAATATTCCGCGCTTGGAGTCGCTGGGCTGATGCTTGCGAACTGGGCACTGCGCCACTGATAGCTATTTTGGCATTGACCAAAGCATCGATAAAGTAGTTAACCGTCGATCCGGTGCCAATGCCAACTAACTGACCGGGCTGAACGTGGGTAATTGCTGCTTCAGCAGCTGCCTGTTTTAAAGATTCAATCATGATTAATTAGCTTAGCGGTAATGAAAAAACTAACTTTTGCTCCCGCAAGATTCTCTCATGAGTATTAGGGTCAGTCAAACGAGGATTAAGCTCCCTTAGAGAAATTGGTAGCGGCAAACTGTTAGCTTGTATAACCAGTCTCATTTTGGGGGTGTCAGGTTCACCATGTTGTCATTGGTAGCTGCTGACGTCACTATTTTATCTGTGCTCACCGCCCCAAAGCTTATTCTATCGGTTTCATCGTACCCCACCGCATTCAGTTGCTGGATTAATTGCGCATTATTGGGTAGCTGCCAACCACTGCTGCCAGAAACCAGCATTGCAACCGGGGTTGCTGGGCCGTAATTGAAAGGCGAATTGTGCCGGTTTAGTGGATAAATCATACCCTTAATAGCTGAGCTGATCGATCGCTACCGGATAATCACCCTGTAGACAAAAATGGCTTCCCAAAGCACCGGTCAGTTTACTCAGCTGTAAACAGCCCTTGCCGCCCAGTTGGAATCGACTCTCCTCACCCAACCGCACGGCCTGCCGTTCCCATTCAGCCAACAGTTCACCATCCAGGGTAAGTTGGCTATTAGCCGCCAAATGGCTGCTATTTTCAACTTATCCCAAGGTTTGTAATTTCCCTTTAATGGATGCTTGAGCCCCGGATTCTAGTGGCAACCCCATCTTCTCAGTGCTCATATTAGTCTCTTCCTGAGGTTGCCAACGACCCGTGGTCGTAACCATAATCCCCTGATTGCTCAATATGAATGGTAATGACTCCTTGTTACAAAAGAATGGTATAGATTATGGAACCGGGAAATAGTTAATTGCTTCCTGCTCTGTTGTCAAATTACTTGTTATTTATGATAATTCCCCAATCAGGTGAATTTTAATAAATAGATTCGTACAATGGGTTTTTAAATCACTACCCACTTATATTTACATAATCAACTTTTTAAGCTAAAATAGCGTTATAATTTACAAAAAATTTGTAACTATCATAAATCTTTACCGGTAGTGAACCATAATGATTGATAACTTAAAATATCTGGCTGACAGGTGTATTTAATCCTTATTAGAAATCTAAAAAGTAGAAAAAATTCAATTCTATAACTCCCGTAATCAGTCATTATGTACCACTACCACCTGGTTTTTGAATAAAGAGACCTTCTTCTACAAAACTAAAAACCATGGTTGATGGATTTTTACAAGCCTCTGTAATCTCAGAGGGAGTAGACTTAGCATTTAATAATTTTCCATTAATTTGAATCGATTGAAAAGTGTTTGCATTAAGCACCGCAGGTGATATTTTAGCACAGGCATCTCCAGGAACTAAGTCGTAAGTGATATCAAATCCCTTTCCTATTCCCGTAACTGTAACCTCCCCACCCCATTCATTTTTGGCGGTCTCCCCATCAATAAAGAATCCTTTAGGCATCATACCAGCAGTGATTAACCCTTTTGTAAGGTTATCATTGTCACCATAACCATTAGGGCCACGTAATAAGCGGATAGAGGCGTAAATATCTAAAAGAGATTGCATCGCTGCTGTGGTACTGGATGCCGAAAATAGCTGCCCCATCTTGCTGGCCGACAGGGCAATAATTGAGAAACCGACCACCAGTACGATAATTAATTCAAGGGCGGTAAAGCCACGTCGTAGTGAAAGTTTAATTTGCTTAGCTAAATAACTCATAAAACACCCCTGATTGTTAACCCAATTATTGACCTACAGACGATTGAATCGCATCTTGTAAACCACCGGCTCCGGCAATTACCACCAACATGGTGATCCCTACTGCCATTAACCCCATGGCCATAATTAACTTCGCAATGCGTTGAATATAGGCGACAGTCTCCTCTAACCAGCTATTACCAAATTTAGCCATCGCCACATCAATGCCGCTGTAAGCAGCAATCACTGCTAAAAATCGGTTGGCTTTTTTATCGGGAAAGTGATAGCCAGTATCACTCAGCGCTTCGCCAAAGTTTTTGCCGATGGCCAATTCTTCGGCGGCTGCTTCTAACCGCGTGCGCAGCCAAGGGTTGGCTTGCTCGGTTAGCTGCTCTAACGCTACGTTTAACTGCATTCCCGATTTAATTAGGGCAGAAATATTCAGCAAAAAAGTGGCCCCATGCACCATCCGATAGATCGACCACGGCGGAATGTTATCTAGCCAGATACGCACTGGAGTTCCTAGCCAGCTCAGGCTGCCGATGGCACTAATAATCACCACCACGATAACAACCACGGTGAGTGCCCCATAGTGCTGCACATAGTTGGCCAATTCATACAGCACTGCCGCTGGACCGCTCCATTTGCTAGGATCAACCACCTGTGCTAACTTGGGAACCAGCTCGGTGGCAATCATATTCAGCAGAAATCCGGTTAATAGAAACAGCACCAAAGGATAAGCGCAGGCGCCAGCAATGGCACCAATAATCTGCTTTTTGGCCACCATAATCCGCTCAGCGTCAGTAAAGGCCTCCGACAACTTGCCGGAGGCTTCGCCAGCCTGCAGCAGCATCGCCTCTTCATTGGGCACCCAGGCAGTGAGTGCCTCAGTAAATGGCCGCCCCTCGTTCATTTGATTAAGACAGTCTTGAATCACCATTGCTACCGGCTGGTGAGGCTGCTTGCCCTCCTGGCTATAGACGCGATGCAGCTCACTAAGCGCTTCGTTAAGGCGAATTTGATTGTCTAATAGCAGCATTAATGAACGATAGAAATCTAAGCGCACGCCGCCGCTAAAAGAGAGTTTGGCAAGATAAGCATTGAGTTTATCGTTGAGCTGCTGTAAATTTTCCAGTACCAACTGCATAAGCAGTTCCTCGTCGATCAGTGAGTTCGTCTTCATCTAACATACAGACATCGTGTTCACCATCACTGGGGTCGATCAATCCCTCATTGATCCGCTGCAGCAGATTCTGGTTTTTAGTCACTCCATCCAACTCCTCTAACCAATAGCGGCGGGCCTCATTTTTACCAGCGTGAATAAAGGTATCCATCAATCCGGCATCTGGCTCCAGCACCTCAGCGACCACCATCCGGCCACCAATGCCGCTCTGTTTACAGGCCTCACAGCCAGGACCTCGCAAATAAACTTGATTTGGCTGGCAGTAGCGTTCAATACGCGCCTGCAGCTCGGGCAACAGGGTTGACTGCTGCTGTCGATAGGGTTGCTTGCACCGATCACAGAGCTTTTTGGCCAGTACCTGATTGATTAATCCGGTGACCAAAGCAGCATCGCCCAGTAGGGAAGCAGAGACGCCGATATCTTGCAACCGCACGAGAATCGACAATGCATCGTTGGCATGCACAGTAGTCCAAACACCGTGGCCAGTCATGGCGGCACGAAAGGTAGCGATGGCTGATGAGGTATCGCGTACTTCCCCACACATTAAAATATCGGGATCAAGCCGCATGGCATTAGAAATGGCGCGCGCCCATTCACGAATAATCGCATTATCATCGTCTTTATCACAAAGTATTGGCGTTTGCACTGCGCCATCAATTCGATATTCTGGTGGATCTTCTAAAGTTAAAATATGTGCTTTCTGTTGCCGTTGCTCAATAATTCGTTTTAAAATACACTCTAATGTGGTTGATTTTCCAGAACCAGTTGGCCCTGAGAGGATATTGATGCCAAAGCGACGTGCTGCCATATGATTGATCATGATTATCTGTTCGGGTAAATAGCCAAGCTGCTCTAACTGTAAATTTTTATTGCTGCTGTCGTATAATAAACGGATTACCATCAATAAGCCGCTGTCAGTGGGGCGGGTAGCGATCCGCCCGCCATATAAACCACATCTTTTCAAAGCAGCGCTCATTAAGCGGGCATCTTGGCTACGATGTGGATTAAATACTGGTTCAGCGACATCACACATAGTTTGGTAAATAGTGGCACAGATATCTTGACCATCATCACGGGATAGTTCAGAAAAAGTTTTTAGCTCCCCAGATTGTCGAAATTTAATTCTGGTTACGTTTTCTCGCACAATAATATGAATATCACTGGCCTTGGCTTGAATTGCTGCTCGCACAATCTCTAGCACCTCTTCTTGGCGGCTGGAGCTTTGAGTGGTTTTTTGAGAGGCATTTTTACTGTAAAGAGCTGCAATCAGTTCAATACTGACCAGTGACAATTTATATTGAAATTTATCACGACGGAGTTTATCAACAAAAGCTAATACCCAATAGGAGCGTTCATGGGAATTAGAGACATAAAGATTACCACTATCAGTTAAACAAATAATTTTCTGCGCATCAGCAGATAATTCATAAATCTGACCTTCAGCAGTTAAACAATTAATTACTTCATTGGATAACTCATTCGTCATAACTTACCCTTTATTTAATACTCCGAATGAATTGACTACATAGGCTCGGTCAGCAGTTAAATGCTAAATACACAGCTATGACAGTAATGCTTAATTATGCTTTGCTATAAACTATTTTTTCCTGTATTTTGTTACCTATTTTCTGATGCTTGTCAGGAAAATAAATTAGGTGATACTGTTTTTAGCGGTGCTGATGATGGCACAGCCGTAACCGAACCAGCAACGGTATAACGTTTACCATTTTTTTCAACCTCTACCTTTTCCAGGCTAATTTTTTTTACTTTTTCTCCACACAGTAATGTATCACCGGGTTTAGCATCAATCTGCGTTGAGGTATTGTAAGAAAAGGTAGCAAAATGCTGCTGATTAATTCCATAAATAGCATTCAGCGTTAAGCTGCCAATACCTTTTCCAATACAAATTTCATTGGATATCATGCCTGACTCACTTATCTGTTGCAGTTCTTTTTGTAACTTAGCATGCTCAATCGCTACTTTGAGCAGTAGCGACTTCTGCTGGATGGTACTAATATCCCCCACCCGAGGCTCATTGGCAGCCAATACGTCTGGTGATCCCAGCAATCCACAGAGACTCAGTAGTAGGTAACCATACCATTGTCTAAGCCAACTATTGACCATACAAAACTCCCGAAATTTTCCAGGTGATGATGCCATTTTGCGTTAAAGTGGCGGTGAGGTGGTTAATCACTAAGCCATCCAAATTAATATCCTGTAGTAATAGTAGTGGTGAAGTTTGGCTAGTAAGCTCAAAATTCGCTGACTGCTTTTTGGATGAAAAGACATCATCAATTCGACCGCTGGCCACCCCTAGCTGAATTTTACTGAGGATATCTTGGGTCAGTGTGGTTAGCGATTGCAACTGCTCATTTTGCCGATTAGTATCGATGCGGATTGGCTGCGTTAATTGCGCACTCTCGCCGCCTTTTAATAGGGTGTGTTGCGCTTGATAGTTCTCTGGCAGTGCCGCTAAAAATTTGTTTACGGTGCTTGGAGCCACTCGTTGATAAATGGCTTTAACCTGCTTAGCATCACAGAGAAAGCCTGCCGCTTGCCAACCACCAATGGTAATCGGATAGTGTGTGATTGCCTGTACACAGTTGCGCAGTAGCTCCATTGCCGGGGCTTGCTGGCGCCATATCTCTTGAACTGGAGGGTTTTCCCTAGCCTTTTGTGCTTGCAATATCCGTAGCCTAGCTAGGCGTGCCTCTTCCTGTTTCTGCTGATAACGATTCCAGGCGATAATGCTGACAACCACTAGCACGGCAATCCCAATTAGTTTCAGCCCCAAACTTTTTGATTGTCGGTTCAGCATCTGAGTACTGGTAAGTTGCTTAGGACGTTTGGGCGTGATCCCCTTCAACGTCTGCTCTAGGACAAGAGATTCACCGCCTAAAGCGAGTTCACTGGGAGCATAAATGGTCTGCCAGTTAAACAGCGATTTATAGTTATTAAAATGAGCAACTACCTCCTCAGCGCTGGAAAATAGCGCATCACAACCAGGTACTACTTGTCCACTCTCTACACCGATTAATCCATAACGACCATCCTGTAACGCAAAGATCGCTAGCCAATCATTGCCCAACTTTTCCATCAGTAATAGCGCTAAGCTATAGTAGCGGCGCTTAGCGACCGATGGTAGCATTGGTAACATACCGCACTGCGCCTTATTACCTCGACGGTGTATTACAAAGATTTCACACTGCTCTTTTTTGATAAGTTTTTTAGTTTCTTGCGTTAATTTTCTTAAATCATTCAGCGGTTGCCAGATCAAACCAGCAACCGCATAGTCGTGCCCCCGTAAGGGTAGAAGCAGTGTCTCAGAATTGACAGTTTCAGACATAACTACTCCATAACAATCGGGGTGATCATAATAACAATGATTTCGCGTTTTTGTTCAGAACTAACACCGCCACCTAACAACCAATTATTAGGCGCACCGGTCCCACTCCTGTTGGCACTGTTACGACTCTTCTCAAATCCAGACAAAACTAGCGTCTGCCCCGAACGTAACCGGACTTTCTGAGAAAAAATACGGTTATCTATCTTCGGCAGCTGAATCATATCTTTATTTTCGGTTGTAAATTTTTGGTATCCTAAAAATTCACTTAGATTTATTGAGTACTGTAGCAGCAGTTGATTATCCGGCATCACAAAAGGCAACAGATTCATATTAAATCCACTGGTAATCGTCCCAGGTGTTAAAGAGACTCTGCTACCAACATTAGCTGTATCGCTCCTCTCAATGCGGGCCAGGTAAGACTCTTGTGTAGCCACTTGGACAGGTACGGGTTGCAAATTTAATGTGGTGACAGAGGGCGATGTGATCATTGCCACTTTACCTTGCTTGGCTAAGGCATCCAGTAACAGTGCCGAACCTCTAAATTTGTTAGTTGGATCGTTTGGATTCTCTAGAATATTAATCTCAGCATGAGCAGCGCTGTCCCTCTCTAGGGCACTTTTGGCACCATTAATTGATGCCTTTAACTGATTACCAGTCTGGTAAACTAAATTCCAGTTGATATCGAATTGATTGCTGTCATCGAGTGCTAAGGTGATTACCTTAACATTCAGTAGCACCTGCTTGGTAATAGAACGATTTTCGGCATCAACGTAGCGTTGAATTCTTCCTAAAACCTCAGGCGTATCAGTTACTGTGATGGTACCAGTAGCCATAGAGGGAGAAACTCTTCCTGTTCCCGGTGTTAACATTGATTCAATACTTTTACAGATATCTTGAACTACAGCAGTTTTTAATGAAACAGAGGTGCTTTGTGAGCTCTGCCCTTGACCTTTACCGCCACTTTTGCCTTCACTATCTCCTGATAGACCAGCATCTAGTCCTGATAGCACCACCGAACGCATCTCAGTCTCTGAGGGGATAGCAAAAATATGGAAAGTTCGGGTATCTAAGTAGTAAAGGCTAATTTCACCCTCACTATAGCGCCAAGAAAGACCTAAAGAAGAGGAAACAACATCCAGTAAGCCCTCCAGTTTGCCTTGCCAGCGAATTCCATTTAGCTTCTGCTGAATAGCTTCATTCTCTCGATTAGTATTTCTCTCCCGCCGCTCTTCTCGATGACTTGCCGTCAGTTTAGTTTCAGCATCAGGGGTGAGACGGACCGATAGGCCACATAACTTATTCATTAAAGTACTGAATTCATTAAATGGCATTGGTGTGCCGGTAGCAAAGGTAATATCACAATTCAGCTCCGATGGGATCCGTGCTACCAATCGCTTAATTGCTTTTTTAGAGACCCAAGGTTTCTGATGAATCCGTGTCCGCTGTCGTTCAGCTTGCTGCATCTCCTTCAGTAACCCCTCACTTTGCTGTTTAGCCTCTTCCACCTGGTCGGTCGTTTTTCGCGCGCTTGAAAAAGTACTACAACTACCGACTACCAAGGCACAGCATGGCAGCAGACAACCAAACCAACGCATAACCACTCCCAAAAATCTTAATGAGTAATAACTGTTAACTGCTGCTGTGGATAGATATCTAAGTAAAGGGGGTGTTCTGCCTCTTTGTAGGCATCAACGACCTCCTCCATGGCTTTTTCAAAAGTACCCGTAAAACAGATATCCGCGAGGATTGGATAGTCATAATCTGAGTGCCATTGCAGTAGCCAACCAGCAGTTTTTGCCCAAACTACTAACGACTTTTGTAGGGTGCTCCCCGCCTTGGCACACCAATTTTTCGTTGGGTTGATAAGCTCATGAACCGCTAGCGATTTTTGGGGTTGATTCACTGATGGCTGTTTCAACACCTGCTGAGCTACCTCATAGGCCTCACGAGCTAACGCCACCGCTCGATATGCCTCCTCAAATGCTGGCTTCTCGAGTTTGGCGGAAGATACCAACTGAGGAGAGCAGCTAAAATCACTAGCTGGTAGTGGAGTTGACAGTAGCAGACACAACACCATAGCCATTAATACTTTTACCATTGGTACCTGCATGAATGTTACTCCTTAAATTACAAATTGAAATTAGGAATCGCTACCGTATCTGCTATTTTGTTAGTACTCTCCTTACTTATTGCAAATAGCACGCGAGAAAATTAAGTAACCAAACCAGAAATTTTTCAGAATAATTTGATAAATTGACTATAGTAAGCCGGCATCTGATTGCGTGCGTAAACGCTTATTAAATTTTCGAGATGGGCGAAAGCACATGACCGTTCTTTCTGGGACTAGCATTGGTTCCCCAGTACGTGGATTACTCATAGAACGACTATTCTTTCTTTTTAAAAAAAATGATCCGAAGCGGTAAAGGCAAACTTTCTGTTTTTTTAGCAGCATGCTCCAAATAGTATCAAAAACATCGGTTAATAGGTGATTGGCTTGCTCTTCAGTTAGTTGATGTTGAACAGCAATAGCACGGGCAATATCTTTCTTTTTAACTGACTTTTCTAACATAATAAATTCCTACTCATTAGATTATAAAATTAATATTACAGCTGTGGAGTTGGTCTAGTCAGTAGACGCGACCAAAGTACTTGCCCCTTATCTTGTGCTCTTTTTTCTCTGGCTATTCGTGGACAAGGCAAAAGGTTAGTGGTACGCTTCTTCTCTTTTTTTTCCTCTTCTACTATCTTATGAATTAACATATAGTTTTTAGCAATATTACCTTTTCCTGATTTAACTCGCTTAATTGAACAAATGATGTCTTGATGTTTTCTATAAATGGAAGAGATGATTCCTGAGGCCTGTCTTAAAGAGATGCCAAAAGCAGTGGCAATGTCATCGCGGCAGATATAGCTGTTTTTTAATAAACCCCAATGAGAGACTAATCGATATAACGGTACATTACGAATATGACCTACTTCTTGAGGAATAAAGTAGGTGTCATAATTACTCTGCTTAGGATGGATAATTTCACTTTTAACAGCCTTAATCTTCATCATTCCTCCAATGGTATCAATGGATTCGGTATTAATTTTAATGGTTATAAAAATAGTAACTTCTGATAAATTCTATTGTTTACTTATCCATTGCAACTCCGAATAATGACCTCTAAATGTTAAATTTATATCTCACCAATGATCTAACCTAGTTTTCTATATCTTCCTCTTATTAACAAAATGGGCTAAAATGTAAATTAATTGTGTACTTATTTTGATATAAAATAATCTTATATATTAAATAATATACTAACATTATTAATAATATTAGTATAAATGTTAATAAAAAGATTAATTTTTATTAATTCTAATGTCACTTGATGAGAAAAATAGCAAAGTAGATTAGATAAAAAAATGAAAAATAGGAAAAAAGATAATAGTAACAACAACTTAATCCATTTTGGTCACTGATAAAATGGCGGTCGACTTCCTCTTTTTAATGAGCTAAAATAACTTTACCGTATAGCCCATTTTGTTAAGTCAAAAACAGTTGGAAAAATCTAGGATTAATTAAAAAACAGTAAAAGTTTGCTTTGATTCCCAAGTATTTTTGAGCCAAAAAAATTATGCAGTAAACTTTACATTTCTTGTTGTTACCTTAAAAGACGTGCTCGATTTTCAATAATGGCTTATCATAAGGGAGCATTAATCTAGCCAGTGATTGCCCAACTGATGATTTTTTACCACTAATTCGTAACTTCCACCGTTTCTGGTGAATTAAAATAGCTAACCTGTAAAACCGCTGCTGGTAACAGAAAGTTGCACTTTCTTCTATACCTACCAAGCACTAATTACCTCGCAATTTTGAGCTACTTCAGTAAGATAAGCACCACTGATCCAAACTAAACGAATGATTTAATATCCGTTCACTGAGTATTGTAGCCATTGCTAGAGGTTTTCAACTATTATGACCTTACAACCCGTTACCGAAACCCAATTACCTACGCCTTGGGGTACTTTTCAATTGATCGCTTTTCAAGAGAGTATCAATCAACAAGAACATCTGGCTTTAGTATTAGGCAAATTGTCTACTATCAAACCGATGCTGGTTCGTCTACACTCTGAGTGCTTAACTGGTGACGCCCTATTTAGTTTACGCTGCGATTGTGGTGCTCAATTACAGCATGCTCTGCAAGTTATTGCTCAAGCTGGCCAGGGAGTTTTGCTCTATCATCGTCAGGAAGGGAGAGGCATTGGTTTAATTAATAAGTTGCGTGCTTATGCTCTACAAGATGCTGGAATAGATACCGTAGAGGCGAATCAACAGCTGGGATTTGCTGCTGATGCCCGTGATTTCAGTAGCTGTGTTCAGCTACTGCAACAATTGGGTATTTGCCGTGTGCGTTTACTGACTAACAATCCGCATAAAGTTTCTGCCTTACAGCAAGCAGGTATTGACGTCGTGGAATCTATTCCACTACAGGTGGGTCATAACCAACATAACCAACGCTATCTTGCAGCTAAAGCGAGTAAACTAGGGCATTTGATTGATCTCAAGTCTATTTTTCCTGCCAACCAGAGCTAATAATTTTTTACCTGAATAACTTTGTACCATGCAGTGGCCACCTTATGATTAACCAACAGACTAAAATTAATCGGCTACATGGAAAACAAAGCAGAGCTTTAGGAGCATGGAAATGAAAATTGTAATTACTGGTGCCGCCAGTTTTTTAGGCCAATGTTTAACACAGGCTTTGATAACGGCTAAAAAAGATGATATTGATTTTACTGAGCTCTATCTCATCGATGTGGTTCCTCCTCGACGCCCCTCAACCGATCCACGCATCCGTTGTCAAGTAGCTGATCTGGCAGCACCAGGAACTTT
>DWNI01000173.1:0-11395 GCA_018250175.1 Alychna victa
ATCTTTAAATTATAATACATCTCAGGATGGGTTTATACCATTTAACAATGATAAAAAATCAAAGTACACTGATTGAAGAAGCCATTTGATGTTGTCGTGGTCTGGTTTTAGTCGTGCGTTAATACGGTTTTCAAAAAACGAGCGAACTATACGAAAATGGTGGATAGATTAAGCTGTCATTAGTGTCAAGTGGCTGTAGAAAGTTTCTCTTCGTCACCGCAGTCTCGTCTCCACGACCCATGCAACTGGGTCGAAATATCAGCATCAAATTCGCTAAAACTTGCCGACTTCCTTATAAACGAACTGCCTTAACTAACTTTACTTGGAGCTATGACGTGAAAAGATATTGTTCAATGAGAATGGCTTTTAGAACGATCCCTTTATAATGTATAAAAAGTGTTATAACTAAGTATTTTCTTAAAATTTATTTTAGTTTAACAAACCGTAAACTAGGTTATAAAATGATTGAATAGTTACAGTATTTTGAAAGAAAGTAAACCTAAAAATACATCTTTTATTTCTATGTTTTGTCATTAAACCTATGTTCCTTAGCAGTGTTTTGGTTAGGCGTAGACTTCCTGTTGAGTGAGGTAGAACAAAACAAAAAATACTACAAGTCCACTTCAGCCTACTCTTTTTTGTTCATATTTAAATTAAAAGTAAATCTGATGTGTTGTCGCATGTTAATAATAATGGCGAATAATCTATTTCCTTAACCATTAGATTAAACATTCAAAACAGCTCTCCACTATAATTGAAAGTATAATTTTTTCCATGTTGGGCATGGGTATACAAATAAACTGTCAGTAAAAGATAATCGATTGATGGATACATCGCGTATCATTACACAGATACCGCGATAAAACAAATGGCATTATTAAAACACAGAGTAATTACGCTCTTGTTTTCGCTAGATTTTATGTTCAGATTGTAGCAGCATGTTATATAATGGGCTAACGGGTGAACTTGATACCGGCCTTACACATTTCACCCGAGAATGTATGTAGGCCAAGAGCGCCGATTTCAAAAGCGTGCATTGTTATTTGTTTTAAAGTGATCATTAACTTCGTTTTTATTAGATCGCTGTAGTTTATTTTTGTTTAATGCCGCGGCTTTATTTTGGTAGAAATGACAAATTAATGTTTGGTGCGTTTGTTTTAAATGTTATTTTAAAATCTTGGAAATTATATCAATTTCACCTATTTTATAATTTTCTCTGTTAATAATTATCATTAAATGCAGATAATTTAGGGATCATAAAAGTAACTAATTAGAGTAGTTAAACGGTTTGGTGACAAAATTGGATTGCGTTTTCATCACATCCATAAAATATTGTCTGGAGCCATCAGTATTGAAACAGTGCGAGTACCAGGGGCACATGAATACAGAGGCAATTGAGTGGCCGCGGCAAAGCCAATTACCGCTCGCGTCAACAGTGATTTACGATATAATGGCCGGCCGCTCGACGCCTACATTGTATAAATGCCTCGGGACGGATGAGATCTGTTCAGCAGTGAACAAGCTTTGAATGTTAGAACCGTAGACAAAGAATAATATATACGAAATTCGAACTGTGTTTTCCGTCTCACTCGCACATCAAAGAAAGCAACGTAGCCCAAGCTTGCTGAAAGCTGAAATAAATAGATACTTTATTATTTTTATCAGTCTGTGGCGCCGTGTTTCGAGCAAAATTGACTTTGTACGGTAAAGGTTTCCGAAAATAGACTGATGAAATTATTTTACTAATTTGAATTGAAATATTTGTTTTATATAAAGTACGTAAGTACCTATCAAAACACAGGTCACACCCTAATCGATTTCAACACTTGATAACGTAATCACCAGTCATGTTACAAATTTATTTAATAATCAAGTCGTGAGCTAATGTCTACAAATTAACAAATCCATTAGGCTAATATTATTGTTTTGAGTGTCTACTCTCACAAACATCTACAGGTGTTCTTATTGCATACTAGTAAATGAGTAATTACTGTTAATTTAAACGTTTTAAGATGTAAGTAAACTTTTAGATTTACAAAATTATGTAGCTCCATTATTTTACATTATTTACTTAGATATATAATGTTATTTAACTATACCTGTACCCCTACATTGTGAGAGGAGACCCGAGCCCAGCAGTGGGACAGTTATGGGTTGCGATGATGATGATGATGATTTAACTATATTTTAATATTAAGTAGATTTAATGATTAGATACCTTAATCTTTGGTATCATAAGAATAATGTCTGCGATTCAATACGATCCTTACTTCTTTTACTTCAATCCTTGAATAGAAACATTTTTACTTTTTATGTACCTAAAAATTCTTGCCTCTCTTATCGGAAACATACTGTATAGATAATTTTATCAACCATACAACCACTTCGTAGCAGTATCGTATGAGAATCGATATATCATATCAATATGACTTAATCGAATAGGGTGTGGCACCGTGCGGCACAAGGCACGACAGACCCTCGCAAAATTAAACACACGACAGATTTCACGTAAGTAAATCTTATCTCAATGTCTTGTGTACTTTATAAATTGACATAATGTTTTGCAATATCTATGACCAAATGGGCACGCAGTTATTTATTATCTGTTTACTGAGTTCTCCATAGTGTTGTCCAAGCCAGCTTGTCCGTGCAAAAAAAAAACGTGACTAATGAAACGTGCCTTTTGAGTTGTATATACTTTGCGTATTCCCTTCGAATTAAACTAGGATGGTATACCTTGGAAATGTACGTAAAAGAAGTACGTGCTATAGTTATATAAATAAGTACGCTATATTTTTAAATTTGACTGATCTGAAATTGGCTACTAATCCAAAATATTATAGCGTAGCATTCAGCATTGCTTCATCTTAACTTGAAATCACGTCTCAAAACTTGAAACAACTTGCGTGAAACTTGAAACACATCACAAAACTTGAAACAACTTCACAACGAAATGAACATAACATTATGCTTGCCTCACATGGCTGAACAACGTTTTTATTTGTCAAAACTGTTATTTTACGGCACCAAATATTTTATTCCGTCTTTGTTTTGAGTATGGATAAGTTTTTTGCATTCGTTCGGTATAAAGACATCGTCATTCTCTTTTTTACTTGACTAAGAAGTGCACAAAGCGTGTAGGGTTGTCTAAACGAGTTTTTAATTGCTTCGCCACAAGTATTTTTGTTGCAGGAGATTATCTCATTGCTGCTGAACTTAATGCACTAGTTATCTATTATATTTACAACGTCTACGCTCACTTTAAAGTTCCACGCTGAATGTTTGATAAAAAATTGTTTTTTTTTCACCTCACTCCCATCAATTTTAAAAACACATTAACCGTATTTCTCCTCAAATATATTAGCCACGAGAGCCGTCCAGAAACGATCGAGTATTACGCATTTCCCAGTTAATAGAAATGCTCTTTATTCGTTCTGTGCAATGGAAATGGCAGCCCTTAGCCACCCTGTCTATTTGTCGACGAGTCGCGCGCTCGTCGCGTCCTCTACATTTCTACAAATGGAATCTACATCTTTTCCCGAGTACTTTTACATCGTTTACGGTCGAATACGCGTATACAAAGTCAGGTTCAGCAAAAATAAACCAAAATCCACTTCGGCACCGTCCATTTTCAGTCGCGATGTTAACTCTTCAAATAAATCTCGCCCATTCGTTTTTATACGACAATGTTATTCGTTTTAAACGTAGTTCGTATACACTATTGACTATAGTATTGCGGGCTTGCCACACATGAGACAATAATGTCATATGTTTAGAAGAAAAAAAAATGTTTTAAGCCACGTATAGTTATATCTAAGAGGTGTAATTATGAATCATGAATTATACCTTTGAAGCAAAAAAAGTCACCCTGACGAACGTTGAAAAAACGGCCACACAGAATGATAAAACATGTGAAGACTTATAAAGTAGTTCCGCCTCACTTCTACAAGACGCATAGCTTGTTTTCTTTCGTATATCACAATTCGTCTGCAGTTTTCTACGTTCAGTTTGAAAACCTGCCTCGCCGAACTATGAAAAAGATATGTAATCTTTTAGTAGCGCATCTCGAGTGGGAAGTTCCGCTCGCGGGCTAGTTTACAGCCGAGCGCATTCAATAACAGTATATTTTTATCTTTTGCAGGTAAGAGCGAACCGGCCGGGCAGGTGAGAGTCTTGTTCCCTTTGCGGACCGCCAGCGACATGTGTGAACTTTATTATGGCCGGTTTTATTGTTTGGGAGGACGAGCTCCGAGCACCGAGCCTGCGTTTCGTATTTTCGACGCTCGACTCGCTTTAATGACTACGATTTGCTCACGTTAAGTTGAGCTTTAGTAGCTACAGTGCGTTTAGTTGTCTTCATAGTGCTATGTTGAAGAGAAATACCAACAGAGCCAAAGCATCTTATTAAAATAGACGTACTATACATTCCTGTAAGTTGAGTTACCGCTAACGGAATATAGGTACAAGTTTACCTCGTTGTTCGCTATTCGTAATTTAATAAATCCCGCCGATATTGGTTCGCGGACACCTTCGGTGATGTTCGGCTCAAGCCGATGCCGCCCGAACAGCGGGCCAATAGAATGATACGAGTCATGGCGCATGAAAAACCAACACGAACACGCGCGGCGGAGTGAAAATTATATGTTTTGTGTACAAAGTGACTTTAAGTAACTAACAAGCCAGATCAAGGACCCACCAGAACCCTCGAGGGACGCTGAAGGAATCATCACCGAGCTAAGAAGGTACTGTCCACTCTTCGAACCACATTCATTACATCGGCGGGATATCAATCAAAGTTAAACGCGTATTCCCGACCCAGAGTGACCCTTGCGAGCTCCTATATTCGGCAGGACCCGCAGGGCACATCTTTTTGGTGCCGAAACCCGGGACCGAGGAGTGAAAACCGTCCTTTGGCATGGCCCGAGGTTGTGTTAACGTACACAATATCGCTGGTATGTTCGTAACAATATCTAACAAAGTTTATATCAATCCATAACGCTAGCAATCTATTTTGTGTATTTTTATGTATATGTATCGATATTTAACGTAATTACAACATATTTCATGTATTCATAACGATATCATACATATTTTCAACATAACATTATAAGTTAGTTTGTTCATAAAGTCATTAATCATTCATCCATTTTGTTTTCTTTCGTTGTTTTAAATTGAATCAGTTCGGATATTCAGTTAGCGGTTATGATTTGAGTTGGATTAGTCCTATCTCTTTCCTTCACCCGTATTCGTAAATACTACCTAACCATTCTATCACAATTCGTTCGACGCGGCTCATCATTCCCGCCATCTCTGTCCATAGAGTACTGAGTGGTTAAACGTCACGTGACGCGTCTATCCATTTCTTCATCGCAGCTATACGTAGATTACCTATAACCGGAGTACACGAAACCGCCGCAAGCGCCACTGTCCGTACGATAGATAATATTCTAACTCGTAAACAATACTGCCAACTACTGTCAGTAATTTTAACTTGTCAACTTAAAGGATATTCGGTGAATCTGGTTACTTCAGATCATATATAAACAATCTATTCTGTTAACTTTTCGGTGTTTATATATACCTATCGGCTGTTGTAACCTACATTCAATCTGAATGATAACTAAATTATTATTAGGTAAACCGATTCTTTCATGCTATTTCGTTACCATCGTAGGCTAATAGCGAGCTACCCAGCTATGAGTCATATTCAATAAACCTTCCGTTTCAAGTTGTTTACGTTGCGCATCGGTTCGGTTTATTAGTTAAAAGCGAGTTCGTTAATTGTTTACGGTTGACTTTTTCTATTGTTATTATCTTTCCTGTTAACTATACAATGTCTTTTAATACGAAACGTGGTGTACGTAAACTTAGTAAATCTAAATCAAAACATGTTGACTGTGACACTTACTCGGTTCAACATTTACCAATATTGCGTCGAAAACGTACCGTTGCTTTAAACCGTTTATTAAAGGCGCTCGAGGTAGGTAACTTAGCGCGTGGTGATGACAGTCAATCCGATTTATTTCTTTCATATTGCGATGACCTTGATAAATGGACAACCGACTTTGAGCATGCACACTTTTCTATTCTTGAGTTGTTGGAATCATCCGGACTTGATGATATGGATAGCGATGTCGAGGATGAAGATATTCGAACTCGCTTTGATGATACCTACTTTCAGGTGATGTCGATCCGTCGGCATTTTATAAAATCAAATTTAAATACGTCTGACATTTCTCATCAATCGAATAATATCCCCTCGGCGTTATCACGTATCCGACTTCCAAAAATACAATTACCGACCTTTTCTGGTGATATTAAGCTATGGCCTGAATTTATTGATTCTTTTAACGCGTTAATTCATGATTGTCCATCACTCAAAAGGGTCGAGAAGTTCCATTATTTAGTATCGGCGTTGAGCGGCGATCCGTTATCGCTTATTCGCACGTTTCCGGTCACGGGTGATCACTACGCAGATGCCTATGCTTCTTTAGTTGCACGTTATCAAAATAAGCGCGAATTAGCATTCACTTGTTGGAAAGATATTTTAAACATTAACTTTAGATTTCAAGATGCTAATGAGTTTCGTAAGACATTAGACACTATCGATGAAAATTTAAGTATTCTTGAAAAATTAAAACTACCTGTTGAGCATTGGGATTTTATTATGGCTTATCATATTTTATCGAAGTTAGATGCTAAAATGCGCCGTGAGTTTGAGGAGAAGTGTGTTCACGCGGAGTTTCCGACATACGTTCAATTAAAACAATTTTTACATTCGAAGTGTGAGGCACTTATACGTGACAATCATTTCATGGACGTAAGCAAGGCGACTCGGTCTTTTAAAGAAGGGTCTAAGACTTCAACCAATACGGCTTTTAAGCGTCCAAATGCATTACACACACTTGTAAGTGATAATTCCGGAACTTGTAGTAATTCTAATAAACAAAATAAAATCGATAATAATTTAAATAACATTCAGATAAGGTCCTTGAAATGTTCCTACTGTTCAAGTGATCATCCCATTTCTCAATGCAAATCATTTCTCACTAAACCCGTAGACGAACGTAATGCGATCGCTGTTGCGAACAAGTGGTGTTTTAATTGTCTTAAGGTCTCTCATCAAATAAAAGATTGCGTATCCATTTTCCGTTGCTTGAAGTGCAAACATAAACATCATACGCTACTTCACAAGGATCGTACTTCGGTCAACGATAGTAACAGCGTTAGCGTTGCTACTCCATCAGTCGCACTGGTAGTTAAGGAGGGTAATAATTCGGTTTTAGTTTCTAAATCATGCCCCAATTCGACTGTGCTTCTTGCCACAGCAATAGTTCAAGTGCAAGATTCGAACGGAAAGTATCATTCGTTTCGCGCATTGTTCGATACGGGCAGTCAGAACAACTTCATCACTAAGAACGCGGCACAACGTATGAACCTTAAGTCATTTCCATGCGTAACCAATATCAATGGCTTAGGAGGCGTTGCTGCCAATACTTTCGGCTTAGTAAAGTGTTCGATTGCATCTCATAATAAACATTTGTTTAATGTGGACTTCCACGTTATTTCCCAGATATGTGGTGACCAACCAATAGCAAAACTTAACACCGTGGGTTGGTCTCACATTCAATCGCTACCGTTAGCAGACCCTGGTTTCGATGTTCCGGGACCTATTGATATCTTATTAGGTGCTGATGTTTTTACTGACGCCCTACTAAGTCAACGCGTAAAAGGTACTATAAATCAACCGGTGGCATTCAACTCCGTCTTTGGCTGGCTACTGCTGGGTCGAACGTCTCTGGCGACCTCTTCATTACTTCAGTTCTCATCTAAACCTGACAGTGAGCTCTGTTCTCTTGTTCAGCGGTTCTGGGAGATAGACAATTTTCCTCAAGCGTCACTTCTCACACCAGATGAAATCACATGCGAAGAACGTTACACCTCGGAATATACCCGTGACTCTTCGGGTAGGTTTATCGTCAGACTTCCTTTCAAGGACAGTGCTGAACCGATGTTTGAGGGTTCTCGTGACATTGCACTTCGACGTTTTCATGCCATCGAGCGTCGCATTTCGCGAGACCCCGACTTACACAGACAGTATTCGGAATTCATGGATGATTATATTCAGTCAGGCCACATGACTTTAGTTGACGTTAAGAACATTCACCGAGGTAAATATTATATACCGCATCATTGCATCTTAAAACCTGATAGTACAACAACCAAACTTCGTGTCGTCTTTGATGCATCCGCCAAAGATGGTCAAGGCAAATCGTTAAATGACACTTTGCTAACGGGACCTAAACTACAAACTAATATCGTTGCCGTGCTTCTTCATTATCGTTTACACGCCGTTGTCTTCATGGCTGACATTCGCCAGATGTACAGGCAAATTCTTATCGCTGATGATCAACGTGATTATCAACGAATTCTGTGGAGAACCGGGCCTAATCAATGTCTGCAAGAATTTCAATTAAATACCGTAACTTATGGGGTTTCATCTGCACCATATTTAGCTTGCAGAACTATCAAGCAATTAGCAGAGGATGAAGGATCATCCTTCCCTTTAGCTAGGCAAATATTAAAATCAAACATTTATGTCGATGATGTCGCAGCTGGATTTGCGACTTTAGAGAGTGCTCTAGAGGCCAAATCACAAATCATAAGACTTTTCAAACGTGGTCATTTCCAATTACGGAAATGGGCCTCTAATGAACCTCGGTTGTTGTCAGATCTTCCTTCAGAAGAATGTCTTCTTGATCCTAAATCGTTCTCTGACGATCAACTATCTACAATCAAGGTGCTTGGGCTGAAGTGGGATCCGGTATCCGATGCGTTTCTGTTTGACGTCAAGCCATCAAACTGCTCATGTACTAAGCGCCACATTTTAAGCGAAATCGCTAAGGTTTTTGACCCATTGGGTTTTCTCTCCCCTTTAACGATCAAAATTAAAATTCTTCTTCAACGACTTTGGCTGTTAGGTGTCTCTTGGGACGAAGATGCTCCTAACGATGTATCGTGCGTTTGGAACGCGTTCTGTGAACAGTTACCGGTGCTGCAGGAATTGAGAGTGCCACGATGTCTCACGGCACAGCATGTTCGAGCATACGAACTTCATGGGTTCTGCGATAGCTCGGAGCTAGCCTATGGAGCAATTCTTTATATACGTATCCTCTTCAATGATAATACTATTAAAATACTGCCATTATGTGCCAAGGCTCGAGTTGCACCCATTAAGAAAATTTCGCTACCACGGTTGGAGTTGTGTGCGGCTGTGATGCTCGCAAATCTTGTCAAATTCGTTCGTGACACTTATAATGAACAGCTATCTATCCATGTGACTCATTTGTGGTCCGATTCTACGGTCGTTCTTTCTTGGCTTCGCTCGCCTTCATCGCGTTGGGTTACGTTTGTAGCCAATCGAGTTAGCGTGATTCAAGATATTGTCCCCGCTGACGCATGGCATCATGTGCCCTCGGGTGACAACCCCGCTGATGTTTGCTCACGTGGGCAACTGCCCTGCGACCTAGTTCTCAACAAGTTGTGGTGGTCAGGGCCACCCTGGTTATCACGAACTTCTGATCGATGGCCAAATCATTCCCAATTTCCTACTCTCGATGACGCCGAAGAGTCCATCTTACGCAGCGAGGAACGCCGACTAGTCGCATTAGTCGCGGACAAGGCATCGATGAATCAACTCACTCCGATCGATTATCTGTTAAACCGTTATTCATCTCTCGACAAAATAATTCGTATCGTATCGTTTATGCGTCGTTTTCTTAAATCGTCCCAACAGAATAAAGGCGTAATACCCCATGAGGCCGAAAATTATAAATCGTTACTGTCTATCGTTAAACATGTTCAATCCGTGGCATTCTCTGATGAGATCCAAAAGCTTAAAATGAACCAATCATTACCTAAACCATTAAGAAAACTTAACCCCTTTGTGGATGACGAGGATGTCTTCAGGGTGGGCGGTCGGATTTCCCGCGCTGGGATCGAATACGATAAAAGGCACCCTGCGTTGCTGCCCTGTGATCATCCGTTTACTTCCAAATTAATTGAGTCGATTCATCGTCAGCATTGTCATACCGGACATAACACGACACATTATTTAATTATGCAACGTTTTTGGGTTTTATCAGCAAAGCGCGCTATTCGTACGTGCCTGTCCAAGTGTATCCGTTGTTACAAAACCAATCCGAAGCCGTTACAACCCTACATGTCAGATCTTCCTTCGTATCGGGTTAACCAAGTCAAACCCTTCTCGGTGGTCGGTGTTGACTTTGGTGGACCATTTCGCATTAAAATCGGGACCCATCGGGGAGCGAAGATTGATAAAGCTTATCTTTGTCTCTTCATCTGCTTGGCAACAAAGGCGGTCCATCTCGAAGTTGCATCTTCACTGTCTACCGAAGCCTTCATTGCCGCGTTACGCAGGTTTGTAGGTCGACGCGGTCGCTGTAGCGTCATTCATTCGGATTGTGGCACTAACTTCATCGGCGCCCGCAATCATCTAGCTTCACTAGAGCCAGCGTCGCAAGCTCTTAATATCAAATTCGATTTTAATCCCCCCTCCGGGGCCCATTTTGGTGGGGTATGGGAGATCCAAATTAAAGCCGCCAAATCACATCTACATCGTATCGTAGGTGATCAAGTATTAACGTTCGAAGAACTTAGTACGCTTTTCGTTCAAATTGAATCGGTGTTAAATTCTAGACCACTATGTCCGTTAAGCGCCGATCCTAACGATCTAACCGTTTTGACCCCAGGTCACTTCTTAACGCTAGAACCATTAACTTCGGTGCCAGACATGGATTATTCTAACGTCAAATTATATCGCCTCAACCGTTGGCAGCTTATCCAATCGTTTCTTCAAAGCTTTTGGGTACGCTGGAAGAATGAGTACTTACATTCGTTAATGCAACGAGCAAAATGGACGGAACCATCAAAACCTTTATCCGTTAATTCTTTAGTAATTATTAAAGATGATATTCGAACTCCGTTGCACTGGTCGTTGGGAAGAGTAACCGAATTACATCCGGGCCTCGACGGCATTGTCCGTGTGGCAACCGTTTATACTAATCATAACTTTATCAAGCGGCCTCTTGTAAAGCTATGTCCTCTTCCCATAGACTCGGCAAGCCATTAACCTATCTACAAGAACTTAATTAGCTTCAGTATCTATATTTATACATTTCATTTATCGTTTATGTCGTATATTAAATCGTATCGATTATCGTTTATTTAACGTATATTATATTTGTTTTATTTATCAATATATCCAGAAAATACCAGCGCTATTTTGGTGGGCGGTATGTTCGCTATTCGTAATTTAATAAATCCCGCCGATATTGGTTCGCGGACACCTTCGGTGATGTTCGGCTCAAGCCGA
>DWNI01000174.1:0-11361 GCA_018250175.1 Alychna victa
CTCCGCTAGCCGCTCCAGTCAGCATTCGCCAAACTCTTCGGGTAAGAGCGTGGCAATTAATCGACTAAATCATTACTCCCTCACTGCAATCAAACATAAAAATCCAATACGTTTATTGATAACATTTTAATAGACCTCACTGACCGACCGTGCATCGTTCATTTTATTGATTCAGCTGAACGTCCTCGCTTTGACGCTTCAATATTTTAAATCATAATTATACCTTTGGTAAACTGCGACAATTTGAAGTATCCTAGCGATCGATTCGAAATCGAAATACATGTCGTTCCGTCGGTTCGTTTAAAGTCGGTTACCGTCGCCTAACGAATAGTCGGACTCGGGCGGGCGTCCGACACCGCGCCGGGCTCCGGCAGGCGCCCGACGACCGCCCGCCCGTCCTGTCTCGCTACAGTCTGCTGACGATACACTCTCCAACGTTCCCAGTGGTAGCAGACAGTAGTAAAAAGTTGTCCTCCCGTCCGGCAGGGTCGAACGGCGGGCGGCGGTCGTCGGGATCGCGGCACGTGTCCTCCACCACGTCCGTGTCGTCGACGGAGGCCAACGAGGGCGCCGAGACCGCGGCCCCCGCCCCGGCGCCCCTGCTCAAGTGCACGCTCTGCCAGGAGCGACTCGAAGACACCCACTTCGTGCAGTGCCCCAGTCAGCAACACCACAAGTTCTGCTTCCCCTGCTCCCGGGACTCCATCAAACGGCAGCAAGGATCTGAGGTAAGTTTTATTAATTTATATTATTATATAAGCCATAGTGAAATAGATTTATCTGCAAGAATGTCTATCAGCGAGTAATATGATGGACGTAATTTATAAGCGCGATCAAGTCTCAATTTTACCCTCGTTTTCAGGTGTACTGCCCGAGCGGGGAGAAATGTCCACTGGCTAACTCGACGGTGCCATGGGCATTTATGCAGGGCGAGATTGCCACGATCCTGGGAGAGGAGTACAAACCGAAGAAGGAGCGGGAGACTTAGGGCGCCGTAGTGGCGCCCCGACTGTTTCTCTTGTCCCTCTCGTCGGCCTGACGGGAGGCGAAGCCCCACGGCACGAGGCCAGCAGGCCCCGCGGGGGAGTGGCCGGGCCACACCCGTTACAGCGATACTTGTACATAACTCTGTAAATAAATAAAATTAAGTACGCTAACCGAAATGTACGATTCGGAATTGGCTCCGTCGGTGACGGTCGCAGGGATATGGACCGTATTCAGTGTAGAGGTTGTCTGGTTTGCCGCCACCGAACGGCCCGCAGGTGAATCGGTAGCGTTCTTAGTGTTTTAATGGAACGTGAGCTATACAATATTCTGAATATAGTACATATCCATTTTCGAAGATTTTACGATTATTTTTCATATACGTCGGAGGACGCCATTCTGTGATCTGAAGTGACTCCCGGCGAAGCGAACAGGATTTCTTCAGATGCCATTTTCTTAGTTACCCTTAGGTCCCGACCATAGTGAACTTGGCATTTATTTATGTGATTGTTACATATAATACGAGTATTATGCAATATACGATCATGACATATTTTACGTAGTCGATTGCTGACTGTAAAGCGTAGTTGTGAATTCCGGAGTCGCGCCGCTCCCTGTATCCCTGTATCCCTGTACAGACCTAGCTCGGTGTATACGTACGGCGCATTGGAAATAGTCTTATTTTATGCTACGAAGCTATTTATTCAGAGTGGTTCGAGTTCCGTTACCGTATCTCATTGGATGACTAAATTCGACCTGATGGTGATGTTTACTTTTCCGTAGCTTTGGTTTGGATTGTTTTTTTCTCGATCGGTGGTGATTCAAAATTGTAGTTTGTATACGTTCCGCTCTACTGAGCCGTCGTCTTTTTGGTTGGTTACTTCGTAAGGATAAGTTACGCGCGCGGTGGGCGTACCTAGTCATTTTGTGAAATGTCAAATTGTCAGATCCGCAGACACGCGGCCGTTATAGGAACTCTTAAAACTCGCTGCTATATTTGTATAAAGTGAAGTAATTATTATTATCATTATATATGTCATAATGTTAAACGTTTTGTAGTGTGTGTCAATTTCGAAGGCTATCAGAAGATCGCCTGCGGCTTGTCGAGGTTTGTTTTCGCATAATTACTTATCGTTAGATTATCGTGGCTCTGTGGCTCTTCTATTGCTATTAGTGGACTCAAGTCCTTTCCCGGCGTGGAGTGGCCGTCGGAGTATGAATACATGCAGTATATTGAATTTGATTGTTATGTCGCGACGTGACGCGACGTGACGCGACGAGACGCGCCGGATGCGTGAGCACCGTGGTTTAAAAGTACATTCAATAAAATTGACATGTCCATTATTTATTTTAGATGTTCGTGTACATATACGTACGTTGTATATATTTTGTCTAATTGTACATATTTTAGAATACTCGTAGTAGCCATTGGAATGATGCGGGGGAAGGATCCCGTCAGTATTATTTAGTTCTGCGAGCCCCGTAGTTATTTATACGATTCGTATTATATTACATTGAACCACTCGACGTTTTTATCGATGTATCTCGCTGATTTATGAATCATTTCTGTCATCGCAGCAACATGTATATAATTATAGACTTTCATTTATCACAATTAAATAATGGTTCGCTTGCATTTTATTTTCCGGGTGCTATTCGACCCATTTTATTCGTAGCTGGGTAGAACTATAGTTATCATGGGACGTTGGTTATCGTATATTCTGTATTGCTATTAAAATTTGCCGATTCTGATAAAATGATTGTTTACGAGAACATTTGTCAATTTGTGAAGCTACGCAAAGTTGCTCTGATAGATTCGAAATTGATAATTAGTATTATCAGCGAAGTGAGTTCAGCAGTCGGGTTTGTCGAATGTTGGTAAAGTGGCCAACGTGGCGTCGGCCAACATGTTAGCACAAAGAGTGCGTCTTTCTTTTCCCTTGAGATATTACATGTTCGTGAACCTTGGGCTAGCTAGCTTCAGCGATCATCTCGGTGCTGCATACAACTTGTCTTTTACTCAATGGAATTGTAAGGAATTAATGTATGTTTTATGAAGTGAATGTTTTTATTGTACTAATGTATACATGCAGTACTAAGATGGCGTAAGTAATAATTAAGTTAGGTATGGGGGCTACTTTTGGTCCAAATTTTGAAAAGAAAATTTCTCGTACGTTGGAACGTTTTGACGCGAACATTTAATATCTCAATAACAAATGTTATAGTCCGCCTGTACTCATAGGCTTGTTTGTAGATGTCGGCAGAGAATCGACACAAAAAATACTTTTGAGACTTGTATCTTTCTTACTGTAAGCAGCAAGTGAAATGCTTCGATTAAGACGTTAATGTCAATGTTGGTGAAATACAATTGATGTGATTTTATAATATTGTCATTTTATTTTGTTGTTACCCTAACTTATTGTCTTACATCGATTGATACACTTGGACTGTTGATACCCATGGTTAATTAATAAGAGAGGTGATATTACGACCACCAGAAGCAACGGCAATCGGAACTGGAGTATCCGGCGGTAGGCTGAGGATCTAAGTCGCAACGTTACAGGAAATTACAAAGGTATTAGTTTTACCTTGCAGACATTTCTGTATTATGTTTAATTAAACGGGCGAATTAAAATTTAAATTTCAGGTATCAAAAATAATTAATCTGGCGACAGAAGTATTTAGCGGGCCAATAACGTTGGTGACAATTGTTGATTACGACATACTTTAAAATAAAATAAAAAGTTATTTCTCATTTAGGACGAGCAGCTTGATAATTATTGTGCTAATTATTTACTATTTGAATAACAAATTTACGGCACATCCTAAGTATATTTACTACTTGGCATACATTGTATTTCAAAAGAACTGATCATTATGAATAGTGAACCCACAGACTTACACAAAATATAAAAATAACCTCATTACATAAGTCATTTTAATATGTCTTATCTTTTATTCCTTAATACTCCTGACTTCAAGGTATTGAAACTTGCAACATACCGCTGCATAGAGTTTATGTTCGCACCTCACATTAATACTGGTAGAACATTTGCAACAACCGACGTGAAGCCACCTTAGCATCTATGTGAGCGTGACAACTAGCAGCGTCACTGTAGGGAACCGTGCATCTGAGTGGGTGTTTCTTTGTGAAGCATTGGCGCGAGATTGTATTCCCTTTTGATATTGTATTTGCTTTGGTGGCTTCAATTTCGTGTTAAGACCACTTCACTTCTATATATTTATTTAACTATTTTTTAAACATATTTCCTGCATCATTATTGTCGCTACTTTAGTTACTTTCGTTTTGCAAAGAAAGTTTAATTTCGCCCGAGTTTAATTTAGTATTACAGTAACTCATGACCATTCGCCAGTTGATTTGCTATTTCTACGATTTATTATATCCCTTAATTAAATATGGTTGGAAAAACCAAGTGAGTCGTCCACATTGGCGACATGGATGCACCAAGTGCCAAGAAAGATAATTATATCACACTACGCCGCACGGATGTGGTTTTAGAGCTTTAAACATTTGTGCTTCGTTAGGTACTTTACACGCCCACAATGCATACAACATACAACCACAGAACACAGAGTGTTATAAGGTTTATGACGTCACATTAATAAATCTCAAATGCTTAAACTTAATTCCAACTTAAAAAATAAAAAATAATCGACCATCACAGTTGTTTCTATTAAAATTACAAAACAGTTGACGTCATATTAGGGGAAGGGGTGTAACATAATGTGACTACGTGTGACAAGGCTGGAGGTAACTCCAAAAATCATGAAATTCGTGACGTAATTTAGTGATGACTCCCACGGAATACAGAGAAGCATACAGCCATGATTCGAGTCCTATTAATATTCTATATCAAGTTTTTAAGTATCATAGTTTAAAAAATAATGACAGGCAATTATTATAATGACAACATTACTTGTCGCAGTCATCGTTGCGTCAATAAAAGGAAAAAAGAAAAGAAAATATATTAAAACATTATTATGAAGAAAAATACGTTATTTACATATATATTACATACTCACGGATGTGTATAAACAGGTGCTCTATTATGTTTTGATAAACCTGAAAAATGTTGCAACATTTACTATTAGTTCATCGTCAGTCTACATAGAACTAGATCAACGCAACACTATCACTTTCAGTAATATTAATATTGTATATAATCTTAATATAATAATATATTTAAACATTTTTGTACACTTGCAAACATAAATTTCAGAAATATATATACGTAGATGAAGCGTTGCAAACACGATAGTGAAGCCACCAAAGCAAATACAAAAGCGAATACAATCTCGCGCCATTACTGCACACACAAACGTCTAGCCTTTTCTTCGTAAACAATCAAACCTTCTAACATTTGACTTATTAGTTTCTAGTATTTTGTCCTGGCTGTAACTATTGGAGCTTTGTTTTCTGAACAGAGGAAGACAGCGACTGACCTATTCGAGGTTTAAACAATGTGAAGTTATGTTAAATAGGTTAAATATGAACCACAAGTTATTTCAGCTACTTTTTTGCAAGCACATGAGGAACTGTCCGACGGAATTGTAAATTCTAATAAACCTAAGATGCTTTTCAAACTAGCCTCAGGACAGAATGCAACAACCTTAAAATTAACAGTAATTTTAGATCTCTTTAGCCTATGAGCTGTAGTCCAGTTGGTTACCTAACCTACTGAGTGAGACATTTCTGGGATATAGATATATGTTTGATCTCGAATCGTTCGTTCGTTCCAGGGAATCCTAGGAAATCATTTTGAAACCTAGCATATTTACCTAAAACCTTATCACGGGGATGTTTACAATGACGAATAATCATTATGTAATTCTAATATATATATTATATAAATTGATTACTGATTTTAATGTAAATGACATATGTTAGATAGGGAAAGTAAAAATGTTAACTTTGTGTTGGTTAACCGCTCACTTAACGAAACTTTAAGGAACTTCCTAGGACGAAACGAATAATAAAATTCATCTGTGACAATACCTACTACTAGTGGTTACATTTGTTGAGTACTATTGACAACGTTTGTTATCCGTATAAAATATGGAGTTAAGCTACGGTTCTGAACTTCTCACAAGTTAGCCACTTCTCAATCCATCGTTCCGTACTAGACCTTAGGTTGGTGCTGTCACCAGCCTTAGATGTCATCTGGGAATGAATTAGATGTATAATATAGTATCGATTAATACTTAGTTATAATAACGTATTTATGGATGATAAAAATTTATAGTATTTAATATTTTGTCGACAGATCGGAGCGGTGCAGTGGCGGAGAGGATGCCCGAGCCACTGTGCCTGACCAACAGGTGAACTCCGCGACCCCTCGTTACCCAGTAGATCGGTATTTGGTAAATATATATATGGCTTATATCTGTTTAAAATAACAAGTACCCTAACCTAACCTTTTTATGAATGAGGTGTAATTTCCCTTACAACCGAATTTCCTCACGATGTTTCCTTCGCCGAAGCAAGTGATAATTAATTTGTAATACGCACATTATTTGTAAATTAGAGGTGCGTGAAGAGGTTTGAACCCAAGCCCCCGTTTCGGGCGACCAACGTTCAAACCGCTAGGCTATCAGTCGCTCACACGCTAGTGAAAATATTTTAATTTGATATATTAAAATAGTAGCAGGGCACATGTTTCGTACTCCAGCCAAGACCCTGCATCAAAAGCTGCAGCTCGCAATACATCACATCGGACAAACATGAATAATAATCTTTTGACGTAATTGCTATACAAAGTAAGGAGTTTGTTTTCACAAACGATATTTATTTACCGAACGTGAAAACACGTTGTCGTCGGGTGCGCATGCGCAACTCCAAACAGTCTGTTAGCGCCGTGAAACGTATAAACGGGCCGAATCCCACGGTCGGTTTTTTAGAATTGTTTTAAAATAAAAACGATGTTTTTTCTCCCTAGACCGGTCCATGGCAGGTGCTGCAGTCGGGATCATCGCATGCAACACTGTAACGACTTTGAGCCACTAAGATTAACTTAAATTAAAGCATTTTAGTACTTACTTTCACTTTGATACTTAAATTTGATTTGTTAGTAAATATTCTTATTTAAATATTCTGGATAAGCTGTCATAAAATCTATTTTCTATCGCTGTTGCGGCACTAATGATTTATTTAACAAAAATCAATGTTTATATATTTTTGTTTCCCTGGAATCCTACAAGATGGCGTAATATGCAATCAGAGAATTGTCATACCACGGTTACATTATTATAACGACACTAAACCACATCAAAGGCAGCGATTAAAATGACTATAAAATCGGAATACAAATAACCTGTTAATGAAGTATTATCATAAAGCAATAAAGATAGATTAAACATAATACAAGTAATTCCTGACCTAATGTTACATGAAGTCATCCATACGGAGTCACAGTAAGCAGGTAGACCGCCTCACATCGCCACACCAACGCGTAGTCCGTAATTTCCTAAGAAGCGACCTTATATAATTACACAATAAGAAATAGAATTCTATGAATCGTTTAAAGAACTAGCGAGAGGTGTATAATTTAAAATATATCATCGTGTGTGATTGTAAGTGACAAAAAGTAATCGAATTAAGAGTCGTTCGATGGCAGCGGAAGCTTTGATCTCCGTCATACCAATTCTAGTTACTTTATATAAATGACATTTAATTCTTACCTTGCGGTACATCTGGCAACATTGATTGTCGTCCGCGGTTAATAGTCTGTGGAATTGAACGCTTTGATACTCTTCTAATAGCTTAATAATTGAAGCGGGCTTGCGTTTTTAGCTAGTATGTAAAATTACATATGACAAAGGTTTGGTATTGGAAACATTCGGAAATATATGTGCGTTAAACATAAGTTTCGCCATAATATTTACTAATACGTAATTCTTTATCTTTATTTATTTTTCTTTCTTGACCGACAACGCTAGGGTACCCTAGGGCTTGCTGATGTCCATGGGCGACGATGACCACTAACCATCTCGTCATCTCTGTTCGTTTGTCTATATATCCATAAACAAATACTTCGATTAATATTTTTTTTTTCGCTTCGTTATCTTCGTATAGTCCGTTTTCTACCGTTAATGAGTTGTACAAGAATAAACTTAAAACAATTTATTACAACAAGTTTTATGTTATTTTCCTGAATTCCCCCTAAAGCTATATATAATCAACCCGCCTTCGTTTCGCATCGATGAACCTGTGCCTAAGTGCCTGAAACATTTCTACTCATTTATACATTTTTTTAGAAAAAACATGAGCCTAAGTCTTTCCTGAGGCTTTAAACTATTTCAACTAAAGTTTTATAGGTATATACTCTTTTTTCTCAAATTATAAATATCGAATATCACATTCTCGAGGGCATTAAAAAGGGTTAACCGTTCGAGCGTCGCATGCGATCAAATTAAAGTTTATCCTCTCCTAAATTTCAAAAGTAAAATAAATAGGTTATAACCTATTTTTGAGTGCAGTTAAAAAATAAAAAGGCGGTCGATACCTGCACTTAACCTCTACGAAACGACCCCTTCAAACGTACGTGACAAAGTTCGGGACACACTGGGTGAAGGAGCATTCAAGTATTAACAAGTAGTATAACTATTAACTATTAAGTAGTAATTATTGTCCTCCCTGTCAACAGAGCACAGCTTAGATAATTTATATTTAAAAAAAAACAGAACAAAGATCCGCCACTGAACGTTTGGATTTGGTAATGTGAAAAAAATCAGGACAGTAGCATATATATCAAATTAAAAAGAAAAACTATCCTGCATAAGTAGGCACAACCGAGTAATTAAACTACGGAACCCTACATAACGCATGGCCTGACCCGCACTTGTTTAAATTATTAAATTTAACAAATTCAATAACAGTGTACGTAATTACAATACAATACAAATACACTTTATTGTGCACATAAGGAACATTAGTAGAACAACATTTTTGTGACAAAAGGCGGTCTTATCGCTAAGCAGCAATCTCTTTTAGACAACCTTTACTTTTTGTGTAGATAAAACTATACAAGCTATACATGAAAAGTATTAACTCAGTGTACCACCAACTTAGCACCACTCGTACCTCAACGCTTCCAAAGGATCGTTTTATTTACATTTTTTGCTTTAAAATGTGGAACAAAAAAGGGTAAAGTATAAAGAACGCTCACCAAATGTCCCCTCACGACAGGTTGGGTCGGAATGTCCAATTTATGTTCAGAATTTGTATTTCCGACAAACAGAAATCTGGAGTGTGTGAGCCTTTCTTAATTAAGCTCATTCCGTTGAATATTTTAATTAATGAGAGAGGGCACCTGCAATAAAATTGCGCTTTTTGCGGCGTTTATTTTATGCAATATTAATAAATGCGTTTGTGGAGTTAGTTTAAAACAAATACGGCATATCTACCTATGTATAAGTTTATGGTGCAGTTGAAATACGCGAAAGTGTCAATAAGATGCCTTAACTCATTAATGGCTTGCTTTGGGACTCGAGTCTCTCCTGATAAATGAGTAGGCTGAAAGCATACTCCATCAGGCTACTCCAAGGCGGATTAGTAGATGAGTTAGTGGCCAACCCAAGTGTCGGAGGTTTTTATGCCACCTTAGGCATAGCGACATTTATTATCGACTTCATTAGCCACTATCATCTGACGATAATAACGGGTACCAACGGCTTAACGTGCCCTCCGAAGCACGGAGGGAGCGCTCAAGATTTTTTGCCACTAGCGTTCATCTTTCTCATCATCATCACGTTTGCTTAACTACGTCGGTCACTTAGCAATTAGGATCGACGCAAGCTGCAAGACTATGAGCCCTTCAATAGTAGGTATATTAAGTATGTATTTATTTATATTGAAATTGACACAGTTCATGTACAGTATATGTGTGTTGTATGTTGGTTAATGAACTGTGTGGTGTGTCACCGTTTATGCTCGCTACATAAAATTCTAAAGGTCTTCGACAAGATTCATCGACCGCAGGTAACCCCACATGACCCCTCTGTCCGTCCGTCCTTTCATCTATCCCACACTTTAAACTTTTACAGAACTATGACGTATAAAAACAAATACTAAAATTTAAAAAAAAGTCGAAGATTATAGCGAGGTCCTATATTATTATGAAAAACGTTTTGCCAGCGTAAATATTATACAGTGGTACGAAACCCTTTCTGTGCGAATCTAAACCGTTCTTGACCAGTTTTATTTTAACTAGAATATAAATTATATCTTTGTGCAGGTAACTTGTAAGGTGAGTACATACCATCCAAGTCATGTATGTACAAAGCGATGCCGCGTCACGATACGGAGCCTTCGTGCTTTACCGCGTAAAACATAGTACAATGTTTTCCAGACTTTACGTAATCATATATTATTACGATGATAACCTGAGTTAAGTAATTTGCGTGACGTGTACAAACATTAGAGTAGAAGTGTGGTTAAAAGGCAAGGAATAATTTGTAATAATATATTATTATAATAATGGTTATTGCGTTAATGTGTTTTAGTTACACGGTGTTGTTATGTAGTTGTACTCGTAAGTTTACCCTAAGATTAAAATGATGTTTTATTTATTTTAAGATATTTTTTTCGATTATTATTTTAAACTAAAAAAATATATAAATTTTGAGATTATTACGTACCACCATAAATAACTTGACTAGTGGGCTTCGCCTTTGAGCTAGTAACAAAACTAGTTAGGGATATAACTCACTACGGTCAGATGTGAGTTGTCTTTGGCACATCATACACCTTTAAAATAATGCAAAATAAAGGTACATGCATATTGCAAGTTCTTTTCAACTTTTCACCATTCTATTCGAATGACACATCACCTTGAAACACATAAATGCCACATCATAATAACAAAAGCTCTTTTACACTGAACAATAAAAAAATAATCATACACGATTCACACAAAGTGATCTTAATAATTTCTACATACAATCCGTCAACATGAACAAGGCGGCTTAATTAGCCTCCGTCCGCTGCGTTTGCGCAGCGAGGAAAAAGAAAAAAGAAATTAAAAAGGAAATCCAAGATGGCGTCACATCTATCAGTAGGGGAGCGATTAGTTCGCTTCGGCCGCCACGCCCGCGCAGTGATGGATCGAACTAAGGGGTTCTGGATACGGCGTGACTACCAATCGTAATTATTTTATTTTACTACAAACGGAAAATTTAGCACTTAACCCACAACGATGACAGTGTTCGTAAGATTTTCTTGTACAAATTGCACTTGATTAGCAATGCACCGAATAATTTACGCTCCAATATTTTACTTGAAATTCATCAAATTAGACGTAGTACGTTGATTTTACTATGTATACAGTACGTTTTGTAAAAAGGTTGCAAATCGCTTCA
>DWNI01000175.1:0-11352 GCA_018250175.1 Alychna victa
ACGTAAGTGATGGTTGCGAGAATTTCCTTTGGTTAGATTACGAACGAAAGTCTCCGTTTTTATCAACCTGGATTAAACTTTGCTCGAATTTTCGGAACGGCAGTAGAAGCGAACTATTTATTAAGTTATTTCCAATTGATAGACGTATAGAATGACCGCAGCAAAACGAATGCCAACGCTGTGTTTAATGTGTCTATTATAACAGATTTGAAGCTATTAAAATGACAATACAGATTATGGGCATTCTGTGGAGGATGGTAGATGGTAGGTGAGGTGTACATTGCGAAATAATACTAAGGTAAAGACCATTCAAGCGTAAAAGCCCTGATCGACTATGTACCTACTCGTAAGTGGGGTATGCGGTCCAAATGTCATGATAAAAGTTGAAGAAATCGAACATTAAACAGAAAGAGACCAATCAACCTGTCCATCCACTTTATTATCCTCCTGTGTCATCCATCCATCCTGTGTCATCCACTTTATTATAATTGCCGTACCGGTAATAAATATTTGATGAAGTCAACCTGAACTGTGGCCAATTTAAACGAGTATCAAATCGATCTGTAGATTTAATCAATGAACGACTTGTGTTTTTCTTGTCGTATGTATCAGAACGAGCGGAATAATACTGGAATTCGCTTCTCGATGAGGTCAAGTTATGCTTCAAAAACCAGGCTACGCGGTCGTCTACTGCATCATCATCTATGAATCACCATTTCGTCATACAACACATGTATATATATATATATACGTATACAATATTCTTCGTCTTCGTCTTAAACCTAAAATTATTTTAAATAGTGAGCTGGCAGAGAATGGTTTTAGGCATTAAGTTAGCCATCCGTCCCATGTATTGTGGAAGATAAATAGAACACAGACAGTTACTATTCACAAATCCGTTATATCAACCGGTACACATGTAACTGTACTGTACCAATTGTACAGTCCTTTCATTTGGACAACAAAAGCGAGACATCACCGAAGGAACGTAACCAACCATTCAATCTGCCGATGTATGACCGTTAGATATTAGCTGAATAGGGTCGGGCGCTTTCATTACAGTCTGTGGTTATCGGTTCGACGGGACCAGTCGTTATCGAACTTTAAATTGAATTGCTTTAGGTTTAAACTACTTTGGAACGATATGTAGTTTAGTCCGGCTCGAAGGACCACCATGTTTTAAACCCAGTTTATCTTACAGTTGTATATCAATAAATTGGTGGGCTGTCAGTGCGTAGGACTTTGCTACATTACTTATTATACTTATTTATAATTATTTATTTATATATTATAATTATGTCGGCATAACATAACTTAAACATTATTTTGCGTCAAATTATATTATGGTACCTAGTTACGCAAGACTGGTTCTAAATAATTCCGACGTCGCCGTCTGGAAGAGTTGCGAAGTGTTCAGGAAATTCAATTGCCGGCGTAATTGGTGGAAGACGAAATACTTTCCGTATACACTCTATGACAAGTTGATGACGTTTTCATTATGCACCCAGCGCGCCCAGGACCACACTGGCCGACTGACTAAAGTATGAGAACTATAACTTGACATTTACTGACCACCATTACACAAATGTACATTTAGTAAAGGATTTTGTCCACATTTTTACTTGATTTATATAATGATTTTTTTTTTCTTTTAATGATCTAGTAAACCTTATTCATTTTCCCACAGCGAAGTGTTTGAGATCCGTCATTACTGAGCATATCTCGTAAAAGCTTAAGCTGCCCTTGACCTGGCAAGTTTTAGCGAAACTTGTAAAGCACAATTTTAAAGTATTTACCGACATGAGACTCGTGTTTTAATTATTGAATGACTCTCGCATGAGCGAGAGCCAACGATCATAAAGGCCTCATTGGAATCGACTTCACAACGCGCCCTCGAGAACATTCAAGAGGATCCTTAAGGTTTCCTCGCATTGTTTTCCTTCACCGGAACAAAATTATAATTAATAAAGTTATAATTAATAGAATTTTCAACATGCTAATAACATCGGAAAACATAAAAGCTTAGATGTGCAAGTAAATGACCAGCTCATAGAACAGTTATGACGCGAGGTTTCATCGGCTCTCTGTACGGGTGTCTGATGAATTCCGTAGTCTTTGTATTTAAATTAGGCATTTCTAGTGGTGTAATTGTGAATGGAAATGATGGATACGTTACTGTTCAAAAGAAAACCTTTTCTCGTAAAAGCCTACGCTATTAGTTGCGGTACGACGTCATACTCGTAGCTCCAGCGATAGTGAACGGAGTTATCGACTATACTTTGCATCAACTATAACAACATACGCCATGTTGCTTTATTGCGGTTTACTGCCGGATAAGATGTTGCATTATTGTACAACCCTCGAAAACTTCAATAAAACGTATTTTTACAAAAAATATTGAGGAAAATAAAGATATGGAGCTCTCATCTATAAGCGGCTTACTAGTGCGAGGGTGAGGGCACCAGCCACATATCTGTAAAGTTTGTGCGACGTAGATAGGGGTTGTCGACCCGATACGACGTATCACCTCTTGTTTGTGTATGGTGTCTTAACTTGTCTGGACAGCTACCACCTTCTTTCTAGGATCATTTATCAAGTTGTATATCAAACTGGAAGTGCGTTTGCAACCTCTAAAGTTAAGTTGAAAACTATGTGGTACCGTAATATCACGTTTCAAACTCAATTCCGGTAAGTTTCCAGTAATTCATTCTGAAATATACTTTCTAAAATGAATTTGAAACTATAATTTCGCATGAAGTTAATATAGGCACAGCTCTTGTACGAGCTGTGAATACGTCCTCGTCAGCCGCGGCTCGCACAGACGCGAGCGTCGCCGAGTGCTGCGAGACTCCATTAGCAGTAGCAGCCTTTATTCTCGTAAGTGCACCGTTCAATACAATTTTCTCCTATTTAAATAGAACCTTCGCCTCTCAGTGAGTTAAGTATGTAAGTAAGTCGTGCAGTAAGCAGCGACAGGCTGGCGGTACGAACGTCGCGCGTCGGTCGATAGAACGGTCGGGCCGGAGTTCGAGTGCTGACCCCTAATTTTCAAAACGTTGTATTCGTATTAGAAATTAATTATCTCTTGCTTCGGTAAAGGAAAATATTGTGAGGAAACCTTCTTAGGGATTCTCTTGAATGTTCTCCATAAAGTTCTTAAAGGTGTGTGAAGTCTGCTAATGTACACTCAGCCAGCGCGTGCAGCGTGGCAGAGACTATAGCCTTAATCCCTCACGTTGTGAAAGGAGACTCGGGCCCTGGAGAGGAGCAGTTATGGGTTACGTGTTATTACATAAATATCCTGAATGACACGTGTTACTAATATTTAGTAGCTGTTCGTTCTTGTTTCTAGATTGCCGTCACAATGTACTCGTATACATGTACTTTGTGATGATGGCTTAACGCCTGGAATCTAACGACAAATGCCGACGAAGTCACGTGTTTCCGGAGCACGCGAGAACTAAGAAATGTTGTCACCATCGCTTAGTATCGAAATAAGCCCCTGGGCACTGAGCGCCCCTAGCAGTGGTTTTATGAAAGGACAATCTGGCAAGGAATGTGACGATGTACCTTGTTATGTTCGTAACATTGAGGTTTATGATGTTGTATGATGTCGTATGATGAGGTTTGTCTCCCTTATACATCACTGTGCGTTTAAGGAGATGACGTTTTCTTTAACAGTAGGAGTTATATAGTAATGTAATTCATATTAAAACAAAAACTAAATCAAACATGCTATATGGAATCTTTCGGTAAGAGATATATATCATCAGTGTGGTCGTGTGGAGGCTCGTGGTACACGTGGTCCCTAGTGGTCCGCGCGCGCACCGCCACCGCCACGCTGCACCACGCGCCCGCGCCGCTGGCCACCGACACCACCAGCTGGCCCGCCGCCGGACACGACCTCCATCTGCCGAGACCCACATGTGAACGTCTACATCTGACATACCAGATCATCTAGAGCCCGTATCGGTGAACCGACTCCAGCCTGAATGATATCTCGGGGGTCTATATGCGTGTAAGAAATTAACGACTGGGAGCACTATTTTAAGACTCCATTCGCAATATACAAATCCTCTCTTAGATAGGGCTTTTAGACTCGAGGTCGGTTCATCAATACGATCCTAGTTGTTTTGCGTACTACTGGATATACAAATAAACTGTACTCATACGAGTCTACGAGTATATAGTTAATATAAAGTTGTAAATAATCATCTATATATTCTGGCCTCAATCACGCTAATACTCGTACCTAGGTAGGAGCAAGTATTAGCTCCTGTACAGCTCAGTAAATGATTCACGACAACACTGCGGAGGCCTATAATATTGATCCCGATCCCACGCCAGCAGACTAGGGCGTCATAACCTCCTATAATATGATAAATAGTGAAACCGGCGAGTACCCCAGAACAAGGAACAATAATAGTGTCGTGGAGATGTTATTGTACTCGTTGTACACATTGAATCACAATCAGAAACATTGCAACCGACTGGTTGAGGGTGACGGGGCCGCGGGGTGTCGGTAAGTAACTTCTGAGGAATTTGTTTTCTAGCTAATTGTTATCTAAAACGAACTTCCCAAGCAACTTACATGGCAAAGTATTGCACATAAACAATGGCGCTCGCGCCCGCCTCCAAGACAATTCTGGGAGGCCAAACTAGAAAATCTTGGCTGCCTTCCATCTTCGTTACGAGATCCATTTTCGCAGTACCTACACAATGCAAACACGTTAATACACAAAAATGAGCACTGAAAGAAATAAAAGTTATTTGCGGCGAAGACGTTTTAAATAAGGTATCAGAGATATTAATGATAGTAAGTCGAGCGTGAGAGCTATCACTGTGGACGTGGCTTCGGAGTGACCTGACTTATTGATAGGTATGTGAGTGCGGACGCCGTGACGCCGTGACGCCGTGACGCCCGCGCCGCGACGCCGCGACGGTCTGGAGCCCGCAGCAGTCAACAACAGACGCCCTAGTGGGTTGTATTAAAGTGATCAATTCTGTGTCAAGTACAGTGTTATAGTCAAATTTAAAGTTCCCAACTTTATATTTGTACAGGTCAGGGAGCGAGTTAAACGAAGTATGTCGTTCGAAAAATATTGTTCAACAAACAAATTTAAGCAACTTATAACGAGGTAGTTTTCATTTAACGTTCTAACTTATACACATAAATCTTAATACTTTTTTCGACAGAAGATAGGAATGATAAACACCTTTAAAAGTTCATGAGAAGTTAATTGAAAGGGTCTGAAAGGTCTGTTACTATTAAAATGAAACTTTAAACTTTTAATATTAAAAAAAGAAAGGAGGACTAAAGCTCTTGCAGTGCTAAACGCGTAATAATTATTGAGCAATGAAGACTGGTAGGTAAACGTTGAAGGTAAAAACTTTAAATTGTATTTTTGAAATAAATTATTATTTACGGGATTCAATAGTTCTGTTATAACATGATTCGACAACAAGATTCGATTAATTATTTTCATAATTAGTATTATATCAATTATTCAACAATTCAGTTCACCGTGTAACCGACCTGTTCATAATTAGATTAATGACTATTGAAGCTAATATTATAGCCATTACGAAGGGTCCCACATATCTAAGTCATCATCATCGCAACCTATAACTAGCCCACGGCCCACCACGCCGCCGTGCTGGCCACGTCGCGCAGCTTGAGAACACAACGCTGAGCCGTCGGGTGTGCTTCCTCACGATGTTTGTCTACAGCGGGCAATATAAACAAATAGTAGATCCGCTAAGGGTCTGCTCACAGCTCACAGTCTGAAGACGATACTGTTGTGAAGTAAATACAGAACGGGACTATGATAAATGTCGGTGGATCTTGACGCCGGCGCCGTAGTGTCGGTGTACAAGCTGCTATAACATTAATTGTTCACACTTCAGGCGGCGTGGCTTCAGGAGTGATATCAATATATGAGTATCGTGCAAGGTAGACTCGTTTCAACGAAACATAAAGGAAAAATATTAATTTCTTTTAGTTTCTGGAAGCTTAGCCAATAATTTAATTAGGGAATACACAATGGAATTTGGTTATGTTACACATTACGAGTATTGATGGTCTGTGTAAGTACATCCTAAATAATAATTATAGTTGTTCGAGTACAGTTGGATTTTCAAAATATGTGCTAAGGAGTTATTTTCACCGTTTCTTTTCCTCTTTGAAATGGCACCCTTTCAAAACGATGGCAGAATCAAAATAACTGATGTTCAAAAGTGCATAGAAAATACCTACATGAAATAAATGATTAGAATTTGAGGTTATACTCACGACTAGAATGGGTAATAGTGACGTAGTTCTTCCTGGTGTCTCCGTCGGTGACGTAGCCGAAGTCTAGAGAGGGAGGATTCGCTCGGATCACGGGCAGGTCGACGTCCAGGATCAGAGGTAGGGACTGGGACACACGAAGCAACGGAATGAGAAACCCCCCACGTTCAACAAGAAATGTAGGTAGCAGGGGGAAGTGAGGGGAGGGAGTTGTCCTCGTCTTGTGGTGTTCCCTGCCTAATAATAAATTAAATTGTAGCGCCAGGTCTTCGGCACCGTCCAGCTTACTCAGACATGGCTATATGTACCTAGACAGCCACCACGCGCCTATAATCAACGTAAAGTAGAGACGTAACAGTGTCTTACCAACAATGTGACTTCATTCTGGTCTTGGAAGTGCAACAACGTCGTCGTGATGCGCCGAGCCTCGTACACAGTGGCCGGCGCAGGCCACACCTCGCTCGTGTGGAGCGACACTTCCGCACACAACTACAACGAAACGAGTTACAAAAATCACTGCGGATTACAACCAAATATGTAATGTTTGTTTTGCGTGTATATTCTACCTACTTATTACTTACTTCCTTCGTAATTAGCTATACCGTTTGTTCGAAGTTATAAAGTGATTAGTAGTAAAAGTTATTATCTATGGAACTCATTATTTGATAAGGAGGAACTTTGCGTGGAACTCAATGAACAACTTTCAGCTCTCCGACAGATAATGAATCAGCTCTAAGCACGTACAGAAAAACAATTCGTGTTTGTCTATTAATCACTTAAAACTTGTAAAGTTCGCCGATCGCTTGTTAGCAAGTCTTCAACAAAACCGCTTCGTTCTCGTGCTCGAGTGGCTTACGGTAACTACATAATACATTGTGGCAAAACAAACCTGGGAGAACGGAAGCTCCGGGATTTACTCTGAGGAGTGTAACGTAAACTTAGAACCGACATTAGAAAATAAAATGGAGTAATAGCGCCTGACACAAAGGAACGACAATATTTTGGTGCGGGTGTACACTTTGAAACTACTACTAACTAGTACAATACAGCTTTAGAGACACGGCACACTTTTTATATATTTATCGTGAATATTTAAAGTGTTCATTGTAAATTCGTAATTTTTAATTCCCAACAGACAGATGTTGTACGGATGTAAAATGTAAATCGTTTATCTCAGTCAACATGCGCGATGAGCGTAACGACACACAGTAACTGACAAGGTTACTTCATGACACAAAGCCTGTTGTATAAATATCGGTCGTACTGATACTGTAGAACGTTGTAGTGGAGGCTCCGCGCGGCTCAGAGATGAAAAGTATTTCAACCCGAATGCGTTAAACTATCTAAAGAGCTTTAGAAACTCTCCACTTAAGGATAAGAAATGGATGAAAAAGGTTTCATTTACAAGATAAAGTGGCGAGAAATAAACGAAAACAGAATACAATTTGCGCGCAGGTATACGTTTTTATAAACGACTTGCTCTGAATAAAGTTTGTTATACATTTTTGGTGTGGGGCCATCACCACACTCGGTAATAACGCAAGCTGCTTCCACTAAGTCGAATGGTGTCATAGTCAGCTAGACACTGCACCGTGTACTCACTGGGACAGTACTGTGCGGCGGCAGATGGATGTGTGTGACGTCTTGTCGCTCGCGCGGGCCGTAGCCGCAGCGCGCGGGGCAACACGCTCCGGCGGCCACGGCGCGCCACGGCGGCGACGAGCTCAGCGCCGCGTGCAGCGGGCCGCTGCCCACGTTGTGTACTTGGAGGCTCTTGCGAATCCTATTACATATCGATGCAGATTATTCTCAGTTAGGTAGCACGCCTGCAATAACGGCGACTTCATCAATCGGATACTGGACAATAATTATAATTTGTTTATTCATACGTATAATGACAATGCCTAATCAATAAATAATTTTGAATAACTGTTACATGTGGTACTTTTAAGGACACGTTAATAGAATATAACACAATAACTTTGACATTAAATAAGTTCGGTTTAGAATACTACTGCAAAATAATAATGCAACAAGGTAAATGATTAAAATGCAGGTCGTGTGTATGATCTGCGACGCGCTGACTGCGAGAGGTCCTCGGATGCTGCTAGGTATGAGAACAAGTTCGCCTCGCTAGATTACCCTGTCTAAACGTCACCGGCGCGGCGACGGCTGATTGTATGAGATGAGTTCGTTGGCTTAGCGCACACACTGAAGTTTACAAACTCGTACAGATAATCTATCTCAGAACGTGTGTTTAAACGTGAATCAGCTATCATTATGGTGAGCCATTACCTGACAAGTTTAATTGTCATACCGTAAACTCCCGTCACCCTACTCGTATCTTCCGATCGTAGCGAGCGCTCACTAAAAGATGTCCTATCACTCATCGCTCATCACTCATCACTCGCCAGTCTCTCGACCGTAACCGTCGACTCTCCACTTTGTTGATCATTGAATACGATTTCTTATTGGAATCTGTATGAGTGCCAGCAATCTATTACCAAGAACCACAGAGTTGATATTGAACTGTAACTCGGAGAAGTCTGTGTGGACTTTCAAATGAGTTTTCTTTTCGGTAATTAGTTAGTTAATGGGTTTTTGATTGTCGAATCTTGAATGGCAAAGTAAGCCTTGAGCCTTTTGTAAATTACACATCTTTATTCCAAATATTATTTAAGAAATTGTTACCAACATTACAAGTCAAAATTAAACATTTTTAATTGTTATTATACTTCTCGCGTTCTGTATAAAATAAATAGTATAACGTATATAGTATAACAAATAACGATGATAGTTTTAAAGCAATGCTCACGTTTAAATTTAGAATATCGTTAATGTTAATGAATATCTTTGTTGCTGAAACGAAACGTTAACAAAAACGTATAAAATGTTGGCCGCTGTATCAACTAAGTCGCTAGGTGTGCCGGTGTGCGCTGCGCCATAAAGTTCGTATACTCTCTTAATATTTGATGAAAATTTAAGCGGTGGAGCGCTCACTGCGCAATTAACAAGAATTCTCGACATACATTATGACATCACGTTACAGCGGATTAAGCGCGACGGGTACAATGGACATGTCATTACATATTCAAATCCTTTGTATATACAAACAAGCCCTTCTCTAATGTCCTGCGATGCACTAATCATTATACTGGTACTAACAAAGTACTGAGGCGACAGCAACGTCATTTGGATTGCTGACTAAGTTATTATAAAACGTTAATATGGTGGAGCTAATGTTTGTCCATCCATTGATTGACGTCACCGTTGTGTGTCAGTAACTAACTGTTAGTGTCGAGAGTTTTATTGAACAAATAGTGATTAACTACTTACCGCATGACTTCATCGAGAGGAAGATCCACAGCGCACATTAGGATTCGCACTTCACTGCAAGACAGCTGAAGACTGGGGCATCGTGGAGCCACCTGCAGGAGGATATGTTGCGGAGCGGGGGACGGACGGAACCAGTTGTCTCTGTCAACATGCAGGCGTGCAGAATATTATTCAAGTCGTAGCAGACAGGTTTACGCTGGGAACGGCCAGGTCGAGACACGCTAGTTTATAAATTCTGTGTAGATATAGCTATACGTTAGGTAAAGTGAACGTCATAAGCGAAACTAAGGTGAAGTAACTTAGTCTAAAGTTTCATGTTTTTATTTCAGTCTTGCTTTAAAAACTGGAGAATTTGAAGAAAGTTTAAATTAAAAATGTACGTAGTTTTCGATGCAGGAAGAATGTTTGGCGACATGTGAGACAGCGCGGCAGCGTAGTGTAGGGAACTTGGAGAACGCCGGAATCATATTATTATAATTTATTATACACTTTACTTTACACATCCCTTTATTCTACACTTTGGTTGTTGTTTAGTCGCCAGTTTACCATGTTTGGTCGCCATATTACTTTATGCTAATTTCTTTGTTTTCTTAGCGTCGTATACTACTTTCAATTGTCGGTTACAACATTGGTTGTCTCTGTTGTCTCTGTTATGTATCGTAAGTGTTGTTTCATATGTGTTGTTTTTGTTCTGAATTTCAAATAAATTATAATTTTTCTTTTGTAGATGAAACTAGCAAGTTAACCTTCAGTTTTAAGTTCTTAGGTAAGTTAGAGCAAACGCGTTAAACGACTTCCTGCTAAGTTTTAGCTAAATTGAGTTTTAACATCTGCATCACAGAGTCGAAATTCCGCTAATCAAAAGGGCTCTGAAAACTAAGCTGAAAGTGTGAGACGAATTTGCATGGTAATAATATACGAGTGTAGGCTCCTGAACTACACTTTAGGCAGTTGGATTCTGTGAAGACTTTCTTTATGATATACCGAGATACATTATGCAAGTGTGCTCTGGAGCGCTGCAGGAGCTTACCGCCGCGACTCCATTGTTGGAAACACTGAAAGCAGAGAAGACCAATGCTATTCGACTTAGACAACACTGTAATGTGTCCTTTAGAATATTGCAAAAAGTATAGAACGAGGATCACTTGAACTAAGATTGCCTCCAATAACGCAAGAATAGAATGTCAATATCTTTTGAAAAATATGGTTGCATATGTTTACTTGCCCAAAATGTAATTGCTAAGCTTTCGAACGTCGTCGCGTCCACGTCGGTGGCTTAGTCTCGCTTTCGAATTTGATAAGATACGTGTTTAAGAACGTTCATAGTTTTTCGAATGCCCTATAAGCTCGACCACACCATATTCCAGAAATTTGTTGTCTTTTTATAAGTGACTTGCTTTCGAGCAGATCCATCTTTGTAGCTTGTGGTTGAACCAAAAGTTTATAACTACACTTGATAAGACAAAGTCAAGAGTTATATCCTACCACTTACCGCCCGCTATCTGCACCTACCCTGACTTATGTATCGGCGCAGTCCGCAGCAGCAGCACGCAAGGCGGCACGGGGTCCGGCGTCGGCTTCAGCCGTATTGTCCAGAACATGTCTGTGGCGCTGGCGAGCACTGTCTCCACGGGGTCGATCTGGGACAATATTATTATTACAGACCTTACGCATTAAATGGATTTGGACGTAGGACCGCAAAGACTTATCGATATTGCTTTTAACTC
>DWNI01000176.1:0-11345 GCA_018250175.1 Alychna victa
TCGCTGCCATGGACAACACACAACGACACCCAGACCGCGTACAGAAAGATAATAATAATATATCTCCTAAAGATTCTCCTAAAATTATGGGAATATGGCCATTTTTGTCTCACATTACGAGGTCGAAGCAGATAAATTTATAACTAACCATGAGCGAAGAACAAAATTTTAGCTTCACCGGTGTCATGTGATCATCAGATCTCCTGTCAATACTGGTACTCGAAAATTTTAAGCAATGATCTTACTGATGGTGACTAGTAACATTTCGTGTTTATGCTTCTCTTTCAGCCGCAACCAAGATGAATCTGATGAAGATGAAGTTCCGAGTTCATCGAAAAAGAAGAGTAAAACTGAAATAAACATGTTGAAGAAACGGTTGAAAAATATAATGAAAAAAATCATTGACTATAGTGATGAGTAAGTTTTTCTTAGTTAATTAGCCTTTGATTATAACGTTTCGCAAAATGCTCTATAGTCAAATTTATAAATTTTGATCCAGGGGTGGCAGGGTTCTATCGGAACCGTTCATGAAGCTGCCGTCGCGCAGAGAGCTTCCTGATTACTATGAAGTAATTAAGAAACCACTAGACATCAAGAAGATTATGAACAGAATTGAGGATGGCAAGGTAATGCTCAAATATATCTCCCACGGCGACTATCGGCCACTATCCATTGCTTAATTTGGCACACGTTTATATTTTATTCTAATAAAAAATATTTTTTTCCACAGTACAACGATATATCTGACCTGGAAAGGGACTTCTTTACGCTATGTGCTAATGCTCAAACCTACAACGAAGAAGCGTCGCTGATATACGAGGACTCTGTGCGTTTACGCAACGTTTTCATTGAATTTAGACGTTGCCACGAGAGCAGACAGACTTCAGATGATTCTGACGATAATGATAAAGGTAATTTAGGTTGTTCTTATTGCAATGTTTTCATGGAATATGGTATGGGACAACTTTAAACTTGTATCGTGTAACAACTGCGTTGTATGGTTCGCGGAATTCTTTCATGGAGGATCATAGCCGACATCTACAAACGAATAAAGCAAATAGGAAGCTCCATACTTGCCTCCATGTATGTATATGTTGCAGGAGAAAAATATTTTACTTTGTCTACTTATTTTGTTAGGTTTATTTATTTTGATTCTTTATATTTACGATTTAAAACATTGGGATGGATTTTTACTCTGATTTATTTTACTTTATAGATGAAGATGATTCGGACGGGGAGTCAAACCGGTCCGTGAAAATGAAGATTAAGTTGAAGAGTAAAAGTAAGAGCACTCCGACTAGAAAGCGGAAGCAGCGCAAGTATAACTCGGATGAGGAAGACTATGAGGAGGATTAGATATTCAAGGTGTATCTTATAACATATTTTCAAAAGATCTTTGATGTATTTATTATAAACTCAGTGGTTTTACTATAAGTCCCTATTACATTTTTAGCCACTAATGCTCTATAAAGCGGTGGAAACCTCCCATTATTCGCAATATCTTTTTGCTGACTCCAAAAATAATATGTGACTTATGTCCAACATCTCACAAAGACAAATGATTATTGTAATCATTAGATAATTTTAAGAACTTGATTTAGAGACAGAATTTTATCATGATGTATTTGCATTCGTAATTATATTATTGAACCCAATAATATTTTTAGACATTGATAATGCCCTTTTGTATGTAATAATAGAAAGTTAGTACTAATCTGTGTCATGACTTTAAAATTTATTATGTGGAAAGTATTTATTAATATAATGGCGTAATTCCTTTTCATTATTCTAAAATTTCTATAATAATATGCCACAGAATGTTATTCATTTATAATTGTCTATGTTATTCATTTATAATATGTAAGTAAGGCTGGTCTTGGGTCTCCTTTTGTAATTAATTCCATAATAAGACTCGAATATTAGGACCTCATTTATCCTTCCTAAGCATTGTTTTAATTGCTTCAGCATAAATCAAATGTTCAGTGATGGTGACATTAGCTAGATGTAGGAGACATTAGTTGTCTTAATAAACAATTGAGAAAGTCAAAACTTTTTTATTTATTGTCCAGTACTGGTAACTTTATTTGTACATTTTTGCTTCTTTTTAATTCTTTAAATTTGAAATCCTCCCATTTGTAATCTAGTCCATGCACATTGTGTATATGTTTGTTCAGACTTGTACTGTGCGTGAACCTCTGTGCGCACGTGGGGCAGGCGAAAGGCTTTTCCCGCGTGTGCACGCGATGATGACGCCGCAGGTCGCCGCTCGTATAGAACGTCAGCTCACATAAACCACATTTTATCGATTTATCTCCTGTGTGCCTGGAAAACAAGCATGTTGTACTCAATTTGTCTTATTATCAGCCCACATAATGGAATAGTATTATTACACTAACTTTGAGTTTTTAAAGATAGGCAGTTGAGTAGAAAGGCCATGATAGAGCATTGCCAACATCAACTTTCAAAATCTAAAGATTTACCTTTTCAGATGAATAATCAAATTTTTCTTTGTGTGGGTTTTATAGCTACACAGTTGGCATTCTATTTCCTTTACAGAGCTATGTTTTTTCTTATGATTTAGCAATTCCGAACATGTAACAAAAGTGTCCCCACAATCTTCACAATTGTAGTTCTTTATATCGTAATGGCGATGCTTATGATCTTGTAGGGACTGAGCAGACTTCAGTGTCTTGTGACAGATATCACAGCTATATTTACCAGGTTCATGTACTTGAAGGTGTTTTTTCAATGTGAATGCATGTTTAAATTGTTTTCCACATTTAGTACAGGTGTAGTAAGTTGTAGAGCTATGAGTTTTGCGGTGAGCTGCGAGACTAGAGGACTGGGTAAAACTTTTGCCACACTCACAATGATACGGACGTTCACCATTATGTCTCCTCATGTGGTTGACTAATGTTTGACTGTGTGGTGTGTAGTATGAACATTTTGTACAATGGTAGCGTCTACTTTCACCACACCCTGTAACTTTTCCCAAATGTTTTCTTTTTTGGTGCATTGTTACATTATGCCTTAACAGGGACTCTTTTGATTTCAACATTTTATTACATATAGAGCATTTGCTATCTTCTAATTTTATATGTATTTCATCAGAATCACCTAAAATAAGAAAAATTTAGTATTTCATAACTTCAATACTTGTCATTTGTTAAGCCTGATAGAAATATGTAGTGATGGCGTAGAAACTTTGTTCATGGAGGCAGAATTTATGAATGTGACGGTCCTGAACTGAGAAATGCTTTTATTGACACTATTTTTAATAGAATTTACTTTGTACTTACCATTTGACACATAGGTGTCTTCAATGGAGTGTAGGGAATCACTTTCTATTTTTGGATCTTCAACTGACTTATTAACGTAAATTTCACAAAGAACAGAAAATCTTTTTTCAAAAGACAAACATTTGTGTCTAAACTCATTAGCATTATTCAAAGCTTCGATACAATCATTGCAAACCCCTGACGGTAAACATTTACCAAGACTGACGGCAATTTTAAAACAAGCATAAATCTTTTCTGCAAAATCTTTAAAGACTATGTCTGAACTGAGTAAATTTGCATCTTCACAAGATTGCAGGCAAACTTCACATTTTTTTAATTTGTCTGCACCTGAAAATGTTAAATTTAATGATATATATCCAAAATACAATTATATTATAATGCTTAGTTACTTAAAATCCAAACAACATTTCTGGTTGAACATTTATTTACCATAGGATTTTAAAAGTTGATGCAAAGACTGTCCTACAGAATAAATATACCAAAATAATAGTTTAGCTAAGGTTTAGTAATGAATGTTTATAAAATCGTCTTCAATTTCTTTAAATGTTAAAAGAAACTACCTACTTAACAGATTATGAAGCAGTTTTCACTGTCCAATGTTTTTATTGCAATTGCTGGCAAACTGCATATAATCTGTCAATAATAACTAGTAAGTGTTAATTTATTTTTCAATCAACAACGAGATGTTATTTAAAGGCTCATCATTATTGAATACCTTAGAAATCGAGTTCCATAAAACTTACCTAGCAGTTGAGTCACGCTTTTAGAAATATTTATATTTCCCAAATTCATTGTGAGTTGACTGAGATTGTAAATTATGTTGTGGTCGTTTTGCGATAAGCGATTCACATATTAGGTATACTGAAATTAAACTTGAAAGCCACCAATTAATTCTTTCCTTACAGAATGTAGTAGTTAATGTAGCTTTTGTAAATCATTATCGAATTAATAATTCCAATACTTTTTTGACGTTTTTTGTAAATATTGGCTTATTTAGTGTAAACACTAAACAATATACCATAACTGTAAATAAATTGAAACCGTAAACAATTAATACATTTTTCATTTCCACAGAATAAACAACACTTGTACAGTCAGACGAAGTAGTAGAGGTATCGAGTAACTAAAGAGAGAATAGAAATTTTATACGAAAATAGTACTATGCTCTCACCATAGGTGAACCACCTCTTATAATCTTACTTTGTTTATCTGTAGTCATGTTTTTGACAAATGACAATGCATTGTCGTAAACATTTTGACTAATTTTGACACTTACATTCGACTTTTTTGCCTGAACGTACGTTCATTGCAGTACTCAGTAGTATAAAATATTTAATATAATTGTTTAATTTTACCCGACAGCCGACACATTAATTCATAAGTACTAAATAAATTGTTCGTTCGTGTAGGTCTTTGTAAAATTGAGGTGCCAACTTCAAGTCCTTTTCTCGAAAATATTGAAAGTCTGCTATAATTATTATTGCCAATTTGTCCTCATTCAATGCCTCGTTTCATATTAAGGTATTATTCTAAATTAATAACCCAATACACTCATAGCCCTACACTAGGTTTCCCTGTGGCGTGAGCACCAAAAATTCAAATTTCTACCTCGCTAAGTATCGAACTCAGCATCGTTTGGCTGTGCCGCAAGGTAACTACGACATTTGAATGAATTTGAGTATTTATGATTTGAGTTAAGATATTAAAAAAAAGGCTTCCAGCATTGAAAAAAGACAAAGCAATAAGACTAGTCAATGGAGTAATACGCATTGCGTCTCATCCCGACCATTGGGCGGTTGCCAAGGCTAACCATTCCAAGCGCGCATATAAAATCCTTGCCGCCGACTGCCGAGTCCTGTGCGCCATTAACGACGCCATTATTTAGCTGTAATGGACTGATATGGCAACAAGTTGTAATAACATAATTATTTATGGATTAATATGTCTAGGCAAGTGTCGGAAAAAATATTATATTTAAAATCAGAGCGAACTAATCAGGATTACACTTAAAGAGTTTCAAATAATACTCAATAATTCAGAATAAATTGTAGAATAATAATAAGAAACAAAAAATTTCAATAGATAATTAATCGTCTCATTATCTATCAAATTCCTGTTGTCTTGTGGCCAAAAGCCTGTGGCATCAGATTTTCAGATAAATATTATACTTTACATATAAATAATAGTGATATATTTGTATTTCAGGCAATGAGATTCACAATATATATACCTTACAGACTAACATACATATATAAGTAATATAATCAAATTTGTCTGCGATATTTATTTTAACTAGGCCAATTTGGTTACAGAATTCAACAAGGGAGACAGTGTAGCGTATATTTACGCACTAACATTCACAACTGTAGAGAAACTTGTTTGGCAACAAAAGAAAGATTACGTTCTGTCTCGGGTGCGTGGTCCTGCGCGTCGGAGGGCATGCGCGCGCGCACGTGCCACAGGTCCTTGTCGAAACTGTACATGTCGGCTGTGACGTCAGCGCCCGCCAGTGACCGGCAGTCAACAACACTCGCGCTGGGTCGCCGGCGTGGACATCTATAGCCGCGTCAACGATACAGATAACTTATCAAGTTCACCGCTCCCGCGAACTATAACACGACACGACCTAATGGCCAACAGAATCTCATTCACTTGCATCAGATTTCGACAATTCGACAGTTTTATTTAGCGTCTTAACAAGGTAAAAACTTGATAAAATTTCTATACGGTAGCTCAACCAGACAGCGGATCCAATCCGTGAATGGATTACATTGGAATTAAAAGCAAAATCCAATCCATTAATGGTTTTATCAGTTGATTAGAGTGGAATCAAGAACCGGTCGGCGATCGTGAAGGAATTCGGAGGAATGATGTGGGGATTAGTGAGTGACACTTCTGAATACAGCTACGACAAAAAGACTCGATGTACTCACAACTAAAATAGTTCTGTTTCAATTGGTTAACGTGTGCATTACTCACTGGTTTAATTTATTAATTTATTCGTCTCTACGGGTTTAGTCTACACTACAACTAATATTTATTAAATATATTTCACATGTTGGCGAGCCGTAAAGAATCTTTGCCATAGATAAAGAATTCATTACAGGATTCATTACAAAATTAAGCAATGTTAAAAAAAAAATGTTTGAAATATTTCCTAAGTTGCTATTAGCTTTGACGTACAAAGTGAATTTATTTCCTAAATATTGCAGCTTAAACTGATACTTGTAGCTGTAACTTAACGATTCGTAAGTGATATCTCTGTTTTAGGATAAGCCATTAAATGCCATTCGTATTATCTGGATAAGTGGAATGTCTACAATAACGTATACGACGCGCAGGTATAGCAGTGTAGAGCGGAATACGACGCATTTAAAATGACAGCCGTGTCGCCGTGTATTGAATAACGAGATGTCGAATTGTTTATCTACACCAGCTTCCGGCGTGTTCTGCTCACAGCTGACTAACATCACGTTGAGACAATAGCGAGGTTAGTAATGATCAAATTACTTATATTTGATTTGATTTGAAGGTCGTATTTTAATTAGTTATTATGTCTCTTTTTTTTCAACTAGTTAAAATAAAGAAAACCTTCCGACAAAAGTGACTCCCATTCACTGGGTTATTCAATTAATTTGCCACATTCATGTTATAAAACTTTTGTAATAACATTACCTACTACATCGTATTATTACGTAAAGTCGTTCGGCCTTTGACAAGTTCTCATATCTCTCCATCAACTAAGAAAACCTGATGATTTTCCAACGACTTAATAAATTTTCTTTAATCATAGCTCAACAAATGTATATTCTATTTATCCAATCACCTTTTAAACCAAAAGAAACTTAAGAACCGGGTTCAATGTGAGAGTACAATGCTGTACTCCCCAAGTATCACTTTAAAATATAATGAGAGCCGTAGTTAGAGATTCCACGAATATACGAACCACTATTTGGTATTCGCCCGGCATGGCGGCACCGTATTTAATATTCGACACTCGACGGAATATTGCCAACTATTCACAGTAAAACGCCGCACATATTACTTAAAAAGCTCATAAAATTTTCCTAACACTCAAAATCTATCAGTGGTAAGTTCATCACGAACAAAAACTATTTTTTTTCCATTTGTAGATAAAATATGATTGCGGTTTTCCTTAAACAAACTACCTGTTTCTGAATACAGCCACCGTCTCGTCGGTCGGTATGGTCTGTCTTTTTTTTCAAATTATCTCATTCATATATTCATAACAATACATAATTTTCAATTGTTGATTGATTGCCTTTTGCTAAAATCACTGACCTGTCTTCAGTAAGTTCTAACAGTTACCACGGGTACTCACACATTCTCAACATGAACCAGTTCAACCACAGAGTACTCTATTGTTGGTTAACCATAAATAGTATATCAAATTATAGATACTAAATGAATGCCCAAATCTCATAACAATTATTATTACTATTGGTGCCTGTAAGTATCCTGCAACAGACGTAGTACGGGCAATTATTAACTCGTACACACATAAAGGTTACTGCAATATGACCTTGTACTAACTTATTCTTTCAGGGGCAAAGAAACCGTGCTTATTGTTCCAAAAATATTCCATTGCAAAAACAATTACGAATTCAATTGAACTGGGAACGTGTTAATTTTGTGTTACATGACGCAATAATTTGTTTGTTCGAGCGGCGTGGCCAGCACGGGTCAAGTGTGGCGCTGATAACGCTGGCGCACGGCCCGCACAGCACACGGGGGCACGTCCCTAGCGCCACTGATCACGCTACTATACAGCTACAACACTATTCTTGCATCGTATTCTATATTTATCATACTACAGAAAGGTTGAGGTTATTAATGTTATTATTTTGTTTACACTCTTTATTTTAGCTACACCTACGTACGTTAGTGTAAGGCAACGGTTCTTGTAGATTATATTTTTAATTTGCTGAGGAGTTGCTTTCCCCTTTTAAAACTCGTAACTAGTAATATGTCGCTTCGTGAAACATTATCGCGAGATAATTGTTACTTTTTTTAACAAACGTTTTGCATGTGAACCGTTTCCTCCGAATCACTATCCACTCGTATCGCTTCTATCGCTGTATTGTAGTTTCTGATACTGTCATTATTTTGCATATCGTCGTATGAATATTATTAACCTACAATAATATCTTAGACCTGATTATCACTGTAGTATGAACATAAATATAAAAACAAAATATATTATTTTAATAGTTTATAATGCTTTAGAACAAAAAAAATATAATTCAAAATGGAGTTGAAATTAAAAAAAAATTAAACCTTTTTTTATCATGACACACAATATGTATAGAACTTGTACGTGGGCAAATTTTTTTTTTTTATTATCGAGACACAAAATATATTGATAATAAATAAAAATATCACTGACATAAATTTATAATCAATCATCAATCTTATATGACAATTTGTTGCATGCGGGACGACAGCATGTTTTCAATTGACTACTAATTATGTATTAATGATAAAAAAATTGTCATTAAAAATTTTAAATAAATAAATTCGACGACTACTCACGTTGAGACGTAATCTATCCCGAAACATTAATATAAATAGGCAAACATTATATTAATATCTGTAATTATTTGTATATTATAATCAAAAAATATTAATAACGCACATGACTTTAGTCATTATTATTCATTGTGCAATGTTACAACACATCTACTCGTAAGAACAAGACAGGAAACTAACTTGTTAAAAGTAAAGTCTCGTCAGACAAACATAAGTTCATACGTTCACTGTGAATCGACAACATTACGCATCAGGCGGCGCTCGGCCCGCATCAACAGCTGTTAAGTTGCACTACTTACGTCGACAACAACAAACCGACTTCTAGAACTACGAATGCAGCCGCGTCCTCGAATACGAGCGGTGAATGAGATTCTGTCAACGTTATCAATATAAAAGTAACCAGTACGAGGTATTTATCGCCACGCGACACGTTCGGTTCACGGCCGATTGCCGTCGGGCTTAGCGTCGAGCGTCGGACGTCGGGTCGCAACAACTGCCGATCGCGAACTGTCTTACGTTCGACTTGACACACCCGAGACCCGACGATTTTGCTTTGCTCGGTTACCAGTTACCAGTTAGCAGTTACCACGCGATACCAATTACCATCGCATCGCACCTCGCCCGACGCCCGACGCTCGACCCCGTAAATGTAAACAAAGGTAAAATATCACTCGTAATTCTCTTGTTATTGCTTTTTGGTACCTCACTTTTGTGCATTACGTACTTTTTATTAAACGTCTTTAAGTCGTCGCTTGCACTATATGCCAATAACATTATTGGTTAGGTGCCCTACCCTGATAGAGAATTACATTGTTATTTCTACCATTACGGAAAAATCGATCAAACTTAATAAAAGTCTGTTACACTTGCATTAAATATTAACGTAAAGGCTACCTTTCATTGAACTAATTTCATTTATATATAACATGTCTTATATCTTAAATATTATCATAAAGTATTCTGAAATTGCTTAACATTTTCCATGGTGATTGAACTCGTTAAACAAATAGAGAAAGCAAGTGCCAGACTGCACATAATGCAGATGCGCATGGAAAGATTGTATTGGAACCCCGTAACCCGTAATACTAGAAGGGAGTCAATATACTTACTATATACAAATAAATGATTCGATTGGCAAAAAAAAATACTAAATTTGTATAGTTGTGATAAAACAACAGAATAGGTGCATAAAGGTTTTTATGATAGGTAAAGAAAATTGTCTAAAAACAGCAATTATAAATTTAAATGTGTTTAGCAAGCTCTGTTCACTGCTTGATGAACACTACCTCAAGATAGTATTTGTACCTTCTGGATCTGATGTAAAGTGAAATGTGTTACATCCAATTTGTGAACCAAATAAATAAGATAAGTCCGAGATGAACAAGAGAATGATGAATAAGAAACCTAATAGATTAATGACAGAGCTGGTAAGAGACAACCGTTGTAGTCTAGAGTGTAGTGATGAAGCTGGGTGCGTGACATGCTGCGTACATTATTCTAAGTCGACCAACAACTTATTGGAAGGAGATTGGAATGTTGACTAACAATAAATACTCAGTTTAAAAACTAAAACCATGCTTTTATCCAGTCAAGTGAACAGATCCAAACAAATGTAATAAACCAAAACTCGACGGGTTTACCCGTACTTACTCAGGCATTCCAATGTTCCCTAACCCACCTTCCAGCTCCAACATCACCAGCTCGTTCCTGCCATATTATTGTATTGTCAACGAATCTACATACGGCTGCTCAATGGATTAAAGATATGACCACTGGAAGTGGTTAAATTACCGTACTAAGATTCCTCTACATAGACATATACAGTGAAACTAAAATCGTGTTAAAAATTATACATTACAGAACACACATTAACTTCACATACTCGTAAATATGCGCCTCGGCTCGGAATCACCGTGCTCGTCTCTCGATAGGCGGGTCATTACCATCTGGGCTTCATGGCCGACAACTTATAGTGTATAAATTTAATTCCCTTGAATATCTGTTAAGACAACATAAGATAGACGCCGGTCGCTCGAAAGGCGGGGGCAGCGCCAGCACGCACTTTTAATTTTCAAAAAGTTAATTAAACATTAGAAATTAATTATCACGTACTTCAGAGAAGGAATGCGTCGTGAGGAAACCTGCACACCTGAGTGTTCTGTAAAAAGGTCTCAGAGGTTTGTGAAGTCTGCCAAACCGCACTCGGCATTAACATTGTGAGAGAGACCCGAGCCCCGCAGTGGGACAGTTTTAGATTGCGATGAGGATCTACTCTTAGTAAGTTATCTCAAACAGGGTATTTAGCAGGCGCGTGAAAGCGCGACCGTTTAGTAATTATAATTGTTGATAGTGTCCACATACCGATTCACGATAATGATATCGGGGCGGATGGTGTGGAAACGCTCTTACCGTTACGAATCTTTACATTGTTAGTATTTCTTGTGCAACGCACTTTCGATTGTATTACGAAACAATAAGTTATAAAATATCTTGCAT
>DWNI01000177.1:0-11312 GCA_018250175.1 Alychna victa
GCGGTTTGAACGATGGCCTCACTTACGAGATTTCGATTCCTGCACGCACTTCTAATTTACAAAAGTTACGTGCGTATTAGATATTAATAATCACTTGCTTCGTTCAAGAAAAACGTCGTGAGGAAACTTGCAGACCAACCTTTGGTGTCCCTTAGGTTTCCTCATAAAGTTCTTAAAGGTGTGTGAAGTCTGCCAAGCTGCACTTGGCGTGGTAGACTATGGCTTGTACCATTCACATTGTGAGAGGAGACCCGAGCCCAGCAGTGGGACTGTTATAGGTTTGCGATGATTACAAATACTAACTTATAGATATTATAGACTTATAGGTATACGATATAAGGGTTATATTTAAATGTTTTAGAATGAGTCCAGTCGGAGTGGAGATTACGTCGAATTGATGCAAAATGCGAAGACTTTGTCAAAATAGATGCTTTGCAAAACAGGGTTACAACGGGTCAAAACGGAAACTGACCTCTAAAGAACTATTTTGAAAGTTGACCCTTTATGTCTTAACGACCAGAGATAAGGTTCAAAATAGTCTATTCTTGATGTCCGAAACAGCTGAGTACAATGGGCGGTTGTTGAATCAATCACTGTTCCGAGAAGTTAACGGGTACTGCGACCCGACAGGCGGCTTCGGGCTTTCTTTATCGCATGCCTTTTTTGAAATTTTGTAATTAACTCCCTTTTTGCGGCAAGTGGATTATTTTATACAGCGTCCGGGCGGAGAGAAATCTCGTGTCGGAACACATACCGCGGGACGACGCAATATTCATAAACTGCAATGTATTCAATGTGGCTTTACTCTTTAATTGTTAATTTGTACAAGTAATAAAAAAAGTAAGGTTTATTTTTTATTTGGTCTGAATAGTCAGTGCATAGGTTAATATAGCATAGAGCGTAGACAAGATTTTCCTTGGGGGGAGGGGTGTTAAACTTCCTTAGGAAGGGTTTGAACTCTAGTGCATAAATGATAGTTTTTTTATATTTTTCTTGTCTTTATGATTCGGGGGGGGCGGATTTATGCCACCAAAACCCGTCTCTTGGCTACGGCCTTGAATATAGCATGGTGTCAATGCATAGTATATGTATGATAGCGTCTTTGTCTGTTTGAACTATTTTTAATCTTTTAACTATTAAAAATAAAATTGCACAATTTTTTAAGAGTTGCCTGGTAAATAACATAAAATACAATAAACTTATAAGACGTCTCATGAAAATTAGAGGCGTAACCATTGTTTCGGTTGCAGTTACTATTTGTAATTGTAATTTGTTTCTTGAAGAAAATCAGTATATAAAAAAATAACAAGATATCTATGGTAAACAAGACTTATATAATATCTTAATACACTATAGTTAATATTCAGATCGAAATCTTGACCGATATCAATCCGAATTAATATAAAGATGATATGTTTTTAACTCAAACTCGTAGTACAAATCATTCGGGTAAAATTTAACTGCCACTACAAAGCACCATACTTTATCATCCTTCAAAATAAACGAAGGGGAACCAAAACCAAGGGTCCGCGTAACGTCTTTTCGCCCTCAAGACGTCGAAGTTCCTTGCAGACCGCCGCGAGTGCGGGCCGAATGCGCCATCCTTGCGCTAACCCGCCAAAATTCAAATTTGGAACACTATAACCTATAAACAATAACATTTACATTTGCGCGCGAATTTATTTTTTATAGTCTTAATTTATACAGTAGTTATACACGAGAAGGCTTTTGTTTTTCGGTTTTTTCACTTTAGAATATAAATTAAGTTTTGTTATGTGCAATAATTTAAGTAATGTTTAGATAGTGATTTAAAAGTCTGATTTGGTGCTTTATTAATTCAGTGATAGTTTTGTGGATACTTTTATTGGTGTTCTCTATGGTGAGTAATATTTTATAATATTTTATTTTAAGTTATTGTTCAAAATAATTTTAGATGGACGGTAATTTTATTGACATATTTAAAATTGATGAAAACGAACATTCCGTTTCTTTATTTTTCCTTACGGTGCGGCTGAATGTAGTTGTTGACAGTTTTGAATGAAAGGTAATTAAGAAACGTCAAGACATTGACACTAAGTGACAGTTTCATAAACGATAATTATTATTATTTCTTAACAAAGCTGTTTGACGAATGTCAATCATGTCTTAGTTTATAACTTTTTATTGTCATAGATTTCGAACACCCTAATCACCTCCTAGTTACGGCTATGAAAGAGTATTTTTTTATAAGGATACGTAGGTACTTACTTCTCGATTTGCATGTATAACGACGGGTGACGTTTTTATTTGGCAAAATGTATTCAAAATTAAAATTTTATTGTTTCTCATAATTGCTACGTAATGAGGTCCTCAGAAGTCTAAGTTAAACAGAGACGTTTATGAGGATTAATTATAATAAAATTTACTAATACATACATACCATCGAGTACCACTATAGTATTTCACAACATCACATAAAACACCACACAAAAACTGTTCTTGTACATATTCAGTTGATATCATTTGAATTGCTTATAACGGATGTTGCACCTTTCCCAAATGAAACATTGGAGAGATTCATACCAATATTATCATAATATAGCTAATAATTACTTTATAAGGCGCCTAATTAATTTACATATCTGCTAATTATGACAGTTTGAAGAAAATATTATCTTCAAAAGTATGTTCGTATAATGACAGCTGGAAACGTTTACGCTAACTAGTATAACATTGTGCCGCTAGATGGCGACAGTAACAATTAACGCGCATAATTCTACTCACTAGATACTAGATGGCGTTAGTTACGCATACTAACATTATCGATGTTTTTCTTATTAGAAAACATGAGCATAACTCTACGATATCTAATATCAGCTGTAAGTTTTATCTGCGATTATATTGATTCAACATACTCGAAACCTTATTAAACTTTGTATTTATTTGCCTCCTTGTACTTTTTTTTAAATATCTTTATTATACATCTCCTGCTTCCTATGCTCAAACTCAAATGGTCAAACGGAACAAACGAAATATTCTATCTGTATCATATCTATATCTGATATGTCTATAGATAATCAATAGTTTTATTCAGACTAATAGATTTTTTGGTCTGTGTAGTCTTACTCTTATTTATATGCAAATTAAAAAAGAAATGTTACGGTAAGTTAAAATACCTTTTAAGTTTTGACAAACAAGGTAGGTATACGAATCGTATAAATGAATGCCCTGTTGCCTTAGGTGTATCTTTTAATTACAATAATTATTACAACACTAACTAACCACCAAACATTTATACAAAATTTATAAATCGGTGTATTTCTTTTATTTTAATATTACTGTAATAGTTTACACAGAATCGGTGAATCGTTATAGTATTTTAATTTTAGTAGTAGTAAAAAAATAAAATAAAAAATAAATAAAATTATTGTGTTATAATTTTATATAGCTATGGAAATTAAAGCAATTCCTAAGGAGACCTTGGGTCTCGTCCCTAAATATGACGGGGAGGAGAATTTACTAAATCTATTTTTATCTAAGTGCGAGTATGTGGTAAATGGTAGTAGAATTAAAGGTAATTTGCAACAAGAATTATACTTATTTCACGCCATATCAAGTAGATTAACGGGTAGAGCCGCTGCTTTATTAAGTGATCGGCCTAACATCCAATCTTACGATGAACTAAAAAATTTACTTTCTCAACATTTTGGAGATCCGCGTTCGGAGGAATGTATAGCAATTGAGTTAGAAAATCTTAAATTAAAATCTCAAGAATCATACATCCAGTTTTGTCATAGAATACAGGGCGTTAGAAGTTCATTATTTGCAAAGGTAAATAGACTCACCGACGAAGGGGTGAAAGCCGCAAAAATGATTGTGTATAATAATACAGCGTTAAATGTTTTTTTATACAACCTTCCTGAGGATATTATTAGGATTGTGAGGTTAAAAGGATGTTCTAATTTGGAAGATGCCCTCAGTATAGTAACGGAAGAAGTTAATTTTAAAATTCAATATGAGGCTAAAAACAAATTAAAACATACTTCAGCCATGCACCAGCAGCCGCCATCAAAACCTTTACACGTAAACCAACCTTTTAAACCAACACTTAATTCAATGCCTAATAATAATTTCCGGTTCGGTATACCACAAAATAATTCCCGTTTTGGTGTTCCGCATAATTTTGGATTTAGACCAAACTTTGGTCAACAAAATAAGTACGGTCCACCCGCTCAAGGTTATAAATTCGGGATACCTCAAAATCGGCCCTCTTACAGTTTGGGGCAGAGCAATGCTCAACGCGTGCCTTTTCAAAATAATAATTTTAAATTTGGCAGCCCACATACACAAAATTATAAATTTGGTATTCCAAATCAGTTCCAGCCAAATTTTAATCACAATAAATTTGCAGTACCAAAGCAGCAAGAACCCTTGTTTCAGAATACTGACGTATCGATGCGTACTGCGCCTATTAGACAAAATAAGATTAATGAGTTATATTACATGGAACAACCAACCCCCTGCGATGAATACGTCCCTGATTATGACTATAATTATTATGAGATGGACAACTTTAACTGTCAAACGTATGTAGAAGACGTTGATGTAGAGAACGTTGGCTCTGAAACAGCTCAGCCTGAAAATTTTCAGGAAATTGCCTCGAAAGATGTAGTGAAGTGATAAATTTAAATTATTGTGACAGTATTTTAAAATTACCTCACATTTATTTACCAGAAATAAATTCAAAATTTCTCATAGACACTGGGAGTAGCAGATCTTTTATAAGCCCAAATAAAGCTAATCAGTATTTCCGTGAATTTAAATACATTGAACCGTTTACAGTTATTAGTACCCATGCCCAGAGCATGCATAATGAAATAATATACATTCCACTGTTAAAAACATTTAAAAGCACACTTTGGCATAAATTTTATATTTACGATATAGATGGTAGATACGATGGATTAGTAGGATCTGACCTATTAAAAAAATTAGGTACAAATATAGACATGCACAACCAAATGTTAGTAACACATAACACCCACATTCCTATTATATACAATCCGCCGTATGAGATTAACGTAGAACCCCGATCAGAGACACGTGTAAAAATACCAACTAATTTGCAACATGGTAATGCGATATTAGATTATTTACAGTTTCAGGAAGGCATTCGTATGCCTACTGCGCTTGTAAAATGTAAAAATTATTTTGCTGAAACCATTGTACAAAATACTACTGACGAAAAGGTTGTCATTACCTTCAAAGAACCGTTTGATGTCACATTGTATGAAAGTGAAGTGTGTGAATTAAATTTTATGAAAAATGATGTTATGATTGATGAAATTTTAAAAGAAAATTTGAACAAGTTGCGAATGGATCATATGAATGAAGAAGAACGTCAAGCAATTTTTAGTTTGTGTCATGAATATCGTGATATATTTTATTCCGATAAATTACCGTTAACTTTTTCGAATCAGGTTAAACATAATATTAGAACTACAAATGAAGACCCAATTTATATCCGACCTTACCGACAACCACCTCTTGTTAACCACGAAATAAAAAAACAAGTAGACAAACTGTTAACAGATAAAGTTATACGAGAATCTCACTCTCCTTGGAGTGCACCGGTTCATCTGGTTCCCAAAAAGCTAGATGCATCAGGAGAAAAGAAGTATAGGATGGTTATTGATTATCGTCGCCTGAACGAAATCACAGTTGATGATAAATATCCATTACCCAATATCACAGATCTGTTTGATAAAATAGGACGTGCTCAATATTTTAGTACAATCGATCTAGCTAGTGGGTATCATCAGATTGAAGTCAACGACGTGGATGTACCAAAAACCGCATTCACGACGCAAACAGGACACTATGAGTTCACTAGGATGCCATTTGGCTTAAAAACAGCCCCTGCCACTTTCCAGAGAGCTATGGACAACGTGTTGCGTGGACTTCAGGGTATACATTGCTTAGTTTACCTTGATGACATCATAGTGTATTCAAGTAGTCTCCAAGAACACCTTGAAAAACTCCGACAAATATTTGACCGCCTTAAACAAACAAATTTAAAAGTTACACTTGACAAATGTGAGTTCTTAAGAAAGGAAGTTCTTTACCTTGGTCACACTATTACTAAAAATGGCCTTCTGCCTAATAATGATAAAATAAAAGCAGTTTTGAACTTTCCATTGCCACAAACTGCTACTGAAATTAAAAGCTTTCTTGGATTAGTAGGTTACTACCGAAAGTTCATAAAAGACTTTGCTAAGCTAACACAACCTCTTACATCTTGTCTGAAAAAAAAAGCTAAAATAGATTATACTAAACAAGAATATATAGACGCATTTGAAAGGTGTAAAGAACTTCTGGTTAATGCTCCAATATTACAATTTCCAGACTTTTCCAAACCATTTGTCCTTACAACAGACGCATCAAACTTTGCCCTCGGTGCTGTCCTTTCTCAGGGTCCTATAGGTAGCGATCGTCCGATAGCCTATGCTAGTCGTACATTAAATGACGCAGAAACTAGATACAGCACGATAGAGAAGGAGTTACTGGCTATTGTGTGGGCCACAAAACACTTCAGGCCTTACTTGTATGGTAGGAAATTCGTAATTTATACCGACCATAGGCCATTAACATGGGTAAAATCCATTAAAGAACCCAATAGTAAATTAACCAGGTGGAAACTTCGTCTGTCAGAATTCGACTATGACATTAAGCATAAGGAGGGAAAACAAAACTGTAATGCTGACGCTCTATCGAGAATTAGAATTAATGCACTGGGTGATAAAGATAATATGTCAATGAAAGTTAATTTAGATATACAGGAACAAAAACGCCAACGTCACATCAGAAATTTAACTAATGAAATACGGAGATTAAGTAATGATCAAAATAATAGCCCTCATTCTCCTATTACTCGCGAGCATATATCACCACCTATAGATGTTTCCTTACCTTACTTACCTTCGGAGACAAGTGACGTACGATCTATTCAATCAGGTAGTACTACAGAAACTGCTGGTAGCACTACTGACTCTGCTTCTGAAGGATACGAAGACACCGTTGACACTATACGTTCAGCTGTAGACTTAGATATCGATGGTTTTCTTATTTTACAAGAGGCAATTGACACTAAGCCAAATCAGATAATTATACATGCGTGGAACAGAAATGAACTAACAGTTAAAGATTTATCTAGAAAGAAACAAAAAATATTAGACGTTTACTTACCGTTAGATAATATTGAATTAATAAAAAAATTCCTTAAAAACTACACTAGACCAAAAATAAAGTATTTCTTTTATTTTGAAAACCTGGCACATCGTAGGCTGTTCTCCGCAGCAACTATATCACTCTTTCAAAGAGGAACTGTAAAGTTCTTTGAATGCACTAAACGAGTACTCTACATAACAGATGAAACAGAACAGCGTGAAGTCGTTCTTAAATACCATGAAGGAAAAAATAGCCACAGGGGAATAAAAGAAACGTTAGTCCATATTAAACGCACCTATTTCTGGGAAAACATGAACGAAACAGTATCCAGCATTATAAACTCTTGCGAAGTGTGTAAAAAGATGAAATATGACCGTAGACCTTTTAGACCAGAACTGCAATTGTCACAAACCCAAGTTAAACCATTCCAAGAATTGTTTATCGATACATTTTCAATAGATGGTAAGCAGTACTTAACTATAGTAGATGCCTTCAGCAAGTTAGGGCAAGCGTTGGAAATCAGTACTAAGTCAGCTCCAGAAGTAGTTAGAGCACTCATAAAGTACTTTTCTATGTATGGAATCCCTGGTAGAATCAGTGCTGATCCTGGTGCTGAATTTAACAACACACTACTAAAAGAAATGCTTTCATTTTATAAAATCAAACTCCATATTGGTACAGCTCATAATCCTAACTCTATGGGTGTAGTCGAAAGATTCCATTCCACTATAATAGAAATTTACAGAATTGCAAAATATGAACGCAAGGTGACAGATGCCGCATCAGTTATGACATATGCTATAATGGCATATAATCACACGATACATTCAACTACAAGTCTTACACCGTTCGAAGTAGTTTTTGGTCATACAGAATCCAACAACACTTTTCATACTGACTATACCAAACATTTTACTCAACAATTGGTCAAAGAACATGTTAAAAGAACAAAACACTTATATGAATATTTAACTGACAAAATTATTGCTAATAAGCAGATGGTGATTGATAGACGAGGTGGAGAGAAGGAATTTGACGTAGATATAGGCGATACTGTCTTTATAAAGGGTGTTAACGACCGACGTAGCAAGGATAAACCACGTTATCAAAAAGCCCGTGTTTCTGGAATTGTAGAAAGAAATATCGTACCAGTAATAACCCGCAAACGCCAAACTAAAATTCCTATTAAAGACATTAGGCGTCCTCCACAGGTTCATCCTGCTGATGGTCCTTACGATCCGAGGCCAGGCCCTTCATCTGCAACAGATTGAAAAGAATCCAGGACTTCTACCTGTTAAAGAAGGTCAAGCTGTAATTAGCTACGATAGTTGGACTGTTATTAAGATTTTAGATTTAAAAATTATGTATGATGAGTTAGAAATTAATATTAATAGGTATGTTTCGCTAAAACAGCAAATTAAAAATTGTTATAACGTAAAAGCGTTCGACCTAGATTTCATTGAAGTAGAGTCACAAACGGATTTCATCTTAAATATAACTGTAGAAAAATATAGACAATTGATTCCTTCAGTAAAAGTCAAACGCGGTTTATTAAACCCTCTAGGCACAATAATTAAAACAATAACTGGTAATCTTGACAATGACGATGCTGTGATGTATGAAAAATTAATTCGCGAAGTAAACACTAAACAAAAAGCATTAACAAAGAAGGTTACTATTATTTCTGAAATGTTGAGTTCGTTCACCAAAATAGCTAATTCCACAAAAAGCAGTTTTGCTCAGATAGATAAGAGTATTAAAGATATTTACCAGAATCTGGACGAATCTAAGCTATTTCAAATTAGTAATAAATTAATAAATCTTTATAACATTTTTATACATAATTTTCAAACACTATATTTGAGACTGAATGAAATTGAAACCGCTATCGCCTTTGCAAAGATTAAAATGTTACATGGGTCATTTATAGATACAGATGAGTTAATATCACTATTCCAAATTATTGAGAGAACTGAGAAATTAGTGTTTCCGGTAAATATTGAAAATATCGTAAAAATAGAGCAAAGTATAGAGATAAAAGCCTATATAAAACAAAATCAGATAAAATTAATTATGCATATTCCCTTAATAACTAATGAGATTTACAACTATTATAAGTTGTTACCCTTACCTGTCCTTAATAGAACTAATGATATCACTACCCTTATATTACCCAAATATCCATATGTCCTTGTGAAAGGGTTGAAAGCTAAACCGCTCTCCCATCCATGCCATGAAATTGATGAAGCTCGATTCCTGTGCTTTGAGAAGGATACTTCACCACTGATAAGAGATGATTGCATCGCCGCACTCATGACATTCTCCAATAATATCTCAAATTGCCACCCAGTTCCGGTTATCCTCGATGATCTAAAGGTAGATCTTGTACAACCCAATCGTTGGATAATCTACACAAAAGTAGAGACACTACTTACCCAGTACTGTGGAAATGATGTTACACAAGACACGATCCAGGGAACTTACCTGTTAACTTCCGATGATGACTGCCGAGTGGAGATAAAGGACTTTATCCTAAAGAACCACCAAAGTCAAGGAAAGGATATAGTTTATACAAGTGTTCCAGTTGTCAACCTACCCAAGGTTCTGACCAACCCATTAGATAACCAGAGAAGGCCTGTTAAACTTGAAGGAATTGATCTTTCCGATATCCGGATTCTTAACTACTTACTACAAAAAGATGGATATGAAGATATAAGTGTAAGTGAAAAGTATCGAAGTGAAAGTGTTAACATAGGATTAATCGTGTTCTCTATTATTATAATAATTTGTATTTTAGTGTTAACTGTATTTTTCATATTCAAAGATAAAATCAAGAAATTGTATACTTCTAGGAAAGTCCGAGACAATCCCACCCAGGATAATCTCGAACTTGCGGAGGGAAGAGTTATACCTCCAACAGCCACAACCTCCCGGTCTATATTTACATTATCGCAATAGCGCGAATCCTGACGTTGCATTTCTGCACCTGCATCCCGTGTGTCTAGTTTTAAGAATTATTAATATAAGCAGTCGCAAGTTGTAAACCACCGAATACACCCGTCTAACAAAGTCTTTGTAATTATTTTTAAAAAGAGACCTCGACGTTCCCGAAACAAATCTAGGTTGGTATGTTTTTATTTATTTATATTTCTCGATATTTCCCCTCCACAATCATGACTCGATTGTTAGAATTTAGTTTCTGTTTACAGTTTCTATTGAGACTCGATTCTTTGAGTGTGAGTTTCATCTTCAGCCACAAATGGGTTATTTGAGTGAAAGTGACAAAATAGAAGAAAACACATTAAAGCTACTACGTCAGAAACTAAATAACATTTTAAATTTGCCAACAAAATCCGCATTTTCAACACTTTATTTGACACATAACATTCGTAAATAAAATTTGACATTTTCCGATAAAATGTGTTTCTTTAATTACCTCGAAAAATATGCGTCGTAAAAAAGTGAGATCGTGGTGATATCGTCGAAATCACAATCACATCTCTGTAACAAACCCCACTTTCTCTACTCTTCAGTTTCTAGCTTGTAGTTTTCGTATTTTACACATACTATTCCAATCAAATTGAAGATTTCAAAATTCGGTGGAAAAAAACTACTCGGTTCCTAGAAATTTGGTTTATGGGAGGAGGAACTACTATCGTACCCAAGACCCAACCATGTACGCGAGTACCGGATATCTCTAGCCAACCCTAGCATTATTCCAGAGAGTGCACATCCACCGCCGTGCTCCAGAGGGGACACGCAGCCTGTCGTGGGGTCGGGCGGCAGCGACGAGCAGTGATGTGTGCGATTGCGTCAGCAGCCCGCCGTTCAGTACAAAAACTTAAAAATTTATGAGACCCTTCCATTATAATTATCTAAAAAAATTGGGGCAATTAAGGACTCCCGCCGCTGTCCACGCGTCACGTCACTGTATCAGTGGGTCGGACGGCGGACACATTTCAGCCTCAACGAATGAAAAAAATATGTTGTGTGCCATGATGACTACTTGATTCCTACTTTACTACGGAACCCTATAAACATACATGAACGTAAATGTATTTAATAAATAAGGTACATAGTATATCCTAAGTGGGCTTAAAAAATAT
>DWNI01000178.1:0-11299 GCA_018250175.1 Alychna victa
ATAAAAAAGTTCGAATATTGAGAACGGTCGTTAGATAACTGTAAAAATAAAAATGTCTCATGAGACGCTACTCACTTCGGGGATAAGGCTTGGTGTAGGAGTGCGGCTGGTACTTGTGTTCGTGTGTGAGCAGCGGCTGGGAGTGGGCGTGGGGATGGTGGTAGTAGTCCTCGAGGTAGGGCTGCGCGGGCGTGGGCGCCGGGTACTCCGGCTGGTAGTACTCGTCGAGTGGCGAAGCCGCCGCGGGCGCGGGTGCCGCCGGAGCCGCCGCCCCGCCGCTCGCCTCCGTGTAGTATGTGCTCGTCTCGCGAGGGCCCCCTGTCGTGTAGCCGCCTGCAATTAATGAAATAGTTCTTGAGTCATTGTTATCATTTAAAGTTTATTTTATAGGTTAAGGAGAGTAAGGAGTGTAGCCATAAAATAGCAGGCCGGTAAGGTTCACACGCTAAGAAAACATTAACTTACTCAATTGTAAAGCGATGTTTTAAAGTAAGTTGGGCGAGAGTTAGATAAGTCAACACTCAACAGCAAGAAGACTTTATACAAATGTACCTAGCGTTGTATTCACACAAATGATATAACTAGGGCTAAGAACGTCAGTTGGAAAAATTTCAAGCTTTACGCGGCATTTTATCCAGTTGCTAAGCAACTTCAAACTCCCGGTTCTAACAGTTTCTAACATTAGAGTCAACATTGCACCTAAGCTACACTGTAGCTTGCTAAAAAGTCAAAATTCGAAGCATAAAAAAAATAATTGCGTGTGAGTCTATGAATATGGCGAAGCAATCAGGGCAGACATCTCTGCGGTGCGCGGGCGACGCGGGCGGTGCGGTGCTCGGACGCAGCGAGGCGCGACGGTCGCGGTTCACGGCGCGCCCTTTGTTCGGCCGGACCGCGCGCCCGGTCATCGCGACGCACACGCCGCGTGCACTGTTTTTGGGACTACATACAGTATGCCCCCGTCAGGTTAGACTTTGCGAACATTAATCTAATATTATTTGCGTGATGTATAATACACGAACAACTTCCGGTCAGTTACTGAGAAGTGTTAAATCCGTTTCTTTTTTGTACTTATTATTTTAATTACCTTACATAAATTAATTATATTAGACCCTCCTAGCTGTAGATCAATTACATGTGTAAAAATGTACCTATGTTTGACTATTGAGAAGGTAAATGCAGTTGTAGCTACTATATAAAGCAGGTTAGTTATGTTATTGGCAAGGGTAGATCAGTTACAAAAATCGGCCGTTAAACGTGAGCTTTTGAAAGAAGTTTATATTTGAAAGTACAGACAACCCTTTTTATCTTACAACGCTTTCCAAAGCGAATAACACTTGTAACGTAAAAATAGATAACAGTGAACAATATAATATAACTAAATCAGGTAAATAACCACATTATAAGATACTCGTACCTAACTAATATATTCGTAGATGGGTAATGGGGATGCGTGTAATTTGAACTGAAACTGATTCAATAGATTACACATTGCGTCGTGAATGACTCGATATTCCCATGTTTGTATTGCGTGTGGTGACTGTTGTTATGGCGATAACTACTACCGGACCAATGCCCGACACGCACTGCCCTGTGACCTCTAACCGTTACTCACACGATACAGACACTCGGTGCGATCTGATGAGACGTCACGTGGGAATCTTCGGTTGAAGATGTGATTTGTTCTTTTTTTTTTTGAACGAGTGTGGGTACAAGATCTAGCTCTAAACATTCCCTAACTACCCTCGATAGATCTCCACTGTTGGCTGTTATATTCTGCCTATCCACAGATAAAAGATAAAAGTGGGTAACTTGTGTGATTTCGTCTGTGTGGATCGCGCCTTACAAAAACGGTAATCATCATTATTTTAAGTCCATTTAACCAAACCGTTATTAGGTTGGTACTGTACTGTTACTATGTAAAAATAATATTAGTCTTGTGTAGACAGCGGGAAACACTTGGCGGAAGTTGACGTAAAATATTATGATTAAGGATAATATTATTCGTAAATTCCTAACTTTACTAAGTTCAAGTTAATTTTAAATAAATATACGAGTAGTTTGAATGTTGGAATAACAATTAACTGAAACTTTTTGATGTGTATTATAAATCTGACGCGTACAATCATAAGGTATCTAGAACTTTTCCAATGTTATAATATTTTATAATAACTGTTTACAATTAGGAATCCTAGTCAAGGATAGTATCGAATACGGATACATTCAAGTAGCTATAAGTGGGATCATAGACAAGCATTAACTTATCATGTGAAAAAAGGTATTACGAAAGCTGTATTTTAAGTATTATTTACACCCCCCCCCCACTCAGCAAAAGTAAGCAAATCCAAGACCCCTTCCCCCTGTAGCTTACGTAATATCTACTCGAATGACCTCTTTCATGAAACTCACACATCAACTTACTATCCATTTTTATGTTCAGAAAACGACGACTATCTCCCTTAATTCTACGCGTAAACGCTTACGTGGAACTCAAAAAACGCACGTATCTCAAATGCGCCAAAGCTACAAAATAATGGGAGTTTTTAAAAAGAACAAAGGCGTAAACAAATCACTTTGTAGTGTCGAGCCGACAAATAGAAGTATTTTAATGAAGCGGCACCGGCTCGTTACGATTCCCCCGAGTCGTCTCACCGCGATAAATTGGGCTGAAAACATTCAGAATCACGTAAAAAGCTCTCTCGGGAATGAACTTGTGACCCGTCGTACGTCAGCCACGCCACTCTTGTCTAAACATTCTAAATTTATTTGAAAGGGAACTATTATTATACATTGTTATTAGTACTATTATTATGTCGTATTTAATTTCATTAGTCACCGCCGAGCCGCCGAGCCACCGCGCCGTACGAGTTTTTAGCTTTCTGCTTTATTTAGCTCGACGGAGTAAAATACTTATGTTACAAGATAGATTAAAAATACCTTATCGCTAGATACTACACTATACTGATTCCTATCGAAATAATTTTAAGATAACCCTTTCCAAAGCTGATAACAGATATCTAAATACCAACATATTTTATTTCAGTCAGAAAAGCAAAACTTATTTGAGTAACCTTTAACCTTTTTGATGAATGATAAATCTACTTGCTGGATGAAAAAAAAATACTAATTACGTTTTACATACATATACAGTATTCAAAGTTAAAATACTTGAGAATTGTACGAAAAACAGTAGATTATTCGCGTAACATAAATTCTAGGTTTACAACACTATCCATAAACCTGTACCGACAGTTGTATATTTGGTGAACGTAATAAGAGTAGAGCCGGTAGCCGAGCATAAAATGAACATAAGTCCGCTTAACACGTAGAGCTTACAATACAATCACATACAATATAGTCGGTGAATGACAGCAGAGCTGGTCGGTAGAGTGGAGGAGAGTCGAGCAATACACAATAGAGCGTATCTGGCTATCTGACCGGCGAGAGGCGTGCGTCGAGCGGGGCGGTCCAACCCGCGGCCACGCCTCGCGCGGGTCGAAAGGTCGTCGGTCGTCGATCGCGGTGCAAACGCCGCTACGATACGTCTGTGACACGATGATACGACACGACGCGACTTTCAATTCAAATTCGGACTAGCTTTTGTGATTTTGTGGTTATGCTTACGATATTATTGTAGGTATGTTACTTTTGAGATTGCTTTTGAATCATAGCGTAGATTTTACTGAATTCTTTGGATATATTTTTCGAAAATAATGTTAATACATCTAATAAATGTTTATATTAAACGTTAACTTATGTAGAATTAAAGCTTAACATGATTAATTTTCTAGATATATACTTACACAACATTTATATAAACCTACTTCCTTGTACAACTTAAATAGTAAATATAATACCTAGATGTTTAAATGACATCTATTTTTTACATTTCTGTCGTAGTATCGGTAAGTATACAATTCCGTTATTTCAACTTACGAATTGAGCTATTCATATTGAACAGCCAATAGCGTGCTTCGTCTATCCTCAGTGTTCTGTGGGCAAGTTACGAATCGAAATCCAGAGACAATGTAGAGATAAACCGATCTATGAAAAATGTTTAACATGGCATTGTGGTCATGAAATACGACCTATTGTTTACAAATGTAATATTTTCTTGCGTTGTTTTTAAAAATTAACACTTTAATGCTATCCTTTTTTTTACGATAGCCTATTGTACATGTACGAATTGAACGTGGGGAAGGCTTGATTATTTTTAACGTCTAGGATCTAAGAATAAGTTTAATTTTGAATACAATAAGCGTGGAATATGTTCAGATTCCTGCATTCGATACGTTACCTAATTCAAATTCAGTGGGATACCCGTTAAAAAAATTTAAGATAACCCTTTTTTTGTTAATTTTAATAAAACACATATGTAATGGGCAATTGTAGACGTACGTACTTGGATGATAAAAAGACGTTCAATTAAATGTCGGAGTTAAAAAATGAGATGGTGATCATGACGCGTAAGGCTCCTGCGGCTGCACTTCTAGTATTTGAATATATACTTATGTTTAGCAGTTCCCTTCCTCCTTGCTGGAGTATGCTGTAGGCACAGTAGGCCTCCTCAGTCAGACCAGGGTCCGGCAGAGAACTATTGGGTTGTAGCCACGAGAACCATAAGAATCGAATGAAGGATGTGCGAAGGAGTTTCTTTCGCCACATCTTCTAGTCCAGGTCAAAGCAACTTAGCGTAATGTCTTGAAAAATTAATGTGCTTAAGTGTATCACTGATACCTATATGATAAATAAGAAGAAAATGTTTACTTACTTCTAGAACTATTAATACTATTAGAAAGAAGTATCTCTCGGATTTAGGTACCCTCTTACATTATTAGATTCACACTAGGCCTACGAGGAGATACTCGTACGTGGTTTAAAGCCAAGAATTCCTTAATATAACTCCAATTTATTATTACTTTTTCTTCTATGAGTACTATCAGCATATATTAAAAAGATTTGGCTAGGGTTATACCTACATTGATAGATTCCGTCTTCAGAGTGACTGGAATGTAGTGCATTATAAAGAAATGTTTTAAACCGTCACACATGCGACAGTAACCCTAGCCCCCGGAGCAGCTGGGACGCGCTCGCGCTTTTTTACTTATTCCTCCGAAACCTGAGACCCGCGAAAATGTTGCTTTCGGTTTTTTTGGACGAGCACGCGCTAAGCCATATGGCGACATGGCGACATCCGAGGTGCATGCTAAGTTTTAACTTTTACTTCGATGTCTTGCGAATATCTGGTATTATTATTGCGTCAAACTGATGTGTGAGGTTATGCAGTGTTGGTGTTATAATAGTTATAACTAGTATGACTTTATACTCACTACATACTATTATACTAACGATGACACAATGGTTACCATGCCCGACTGCCGTTCAAAGGGTCCTGGGTTCGATTCCCAGCGATGCAGAAATTAGAATGATGAGTTTTAATCTCTGTTCTCGGTCTGGATGTGTGTGTTCTTGTCTTTCTGTGTTGTCCATGGCACCCACGATATAGGGAATCTTATTGTGGGGCTATGAGTGTGTAGCGTTATTTATTTATTATATACATTATGAACTTAGATATAAAACACGTATACAAATAGATTATTAATGCTTTTAGATATTCGTATTCATTATAATATTATAATAGTTTATATGTATTTCTTATTTAACAGGAAGGTGTCATGATGCAAGGAGTAACAAGTATTTAGGTAGGTACATATTTCTTATCTCATTCGTCTAAAAGTTTTTTATCGAAAATTGAGACAGGTTATTTATTTTAATGCCAGTTTAATGTCATCTATTTTAATATAAAATTTATTACTACTTCGCATGAAGAAAAGCAAGAAACTTGATATTAATTCCAAAGTTTAATCGAAAAACCCAAGGAAGATTAATGTGAAGTGGCATTAACATTACTTAATTACACATTTTAAGTAACGGACATCAGTTTTAATTTTAGAGCTCGGCTCAGCTTACAGCTAACGGTCAATTGAACGCGCATAAAAACTGAATCATTACGATCTAAAATACGAGTATCTAAATCAAAGAATTGTCATAAACACTGCCAGTTCTGTTTTTGAATTCTTAACGAATGAGTTCGCTGCACATCGCGCCAATTCCAATTTTGGAGCGGAAGTCGAAATATGATTTTTTAAATATAGAATCATTGCCGGGCGCAGGTGAGCGTTCGATGACAGCTCGATGTCGGCGCGGGCGGTACGGTGCTGTTTTAACTTTGACGTCCCATCTCATTCATTAATTTAATATAATTTTCATTATCCTTTTAAACGTTTTAAAACCTATTATATTATTTAGTAGTTAAGTGAAATTATATTTAATTTGTGTATATTAAAATATAACTAAATAGTAAACGTTAACCTTTTTAATCACCTGTTTTAATCGTACCTATTATAAAATAAATGTAATTGGATTGTATTGTAGGTATTGGCTTACAAACTCGGTGACATAACTTAGTAAAGATGTCCAAACAATGTATTATAGGTGGCTGTATTTACTAATTTAAATCAATAAATAATTATATTAGGAACGATAACGATAGAACGCAGAGTAGGTACCTAATTAAGAAACAGAGTAATGATCAATGTTATTCCACAATAAAATTAAAACAATAAGCAATTCAGAATAATTAATAATGATAAATAGTTGGCTTAGACCGTCATTCAAACGACAGGTGGGACGTCGCAGTAGAAAATAATTTGTCGAGTGACACGACGCTAACATAAGTCATAGCAACGAAAATATTATGAAAATTGAAAAGATACGCCGTGCGACATCTTATAGGAAAAAAGGAAATCGCTGTCAGCGAATAGAGTTTAAATCAAATGGAAAATTGGAGCAAGTTTCGGGAGGAAATGTTAAATTTATTAACGTCCAGTGTCTGCGGGGATTTGTCGTGTAGGAAGCCACTTCCTTTATTAATTAAATACTTATTGTTTTATCTGGCGCGGCGGAAAAATATTTTCTCTTGCATAACATGAATTCACGTCAATTAGTTAGATATAGGTAGACTAGGCATATAGATAACTTAAATATTTATGAAAGTATTACCATTCAGAAAACAAAAAGTATAATAGACCAGGAAGTAAAACTGTTACCTAATAGAACTTCCAGACAACATTATGATGAGTGGTTATATAAAAATATTCTACCAGTAGGTAACGTTTAATTGCACATATTGTCGGGTGTCATCTAAAACCGTTCGGTTAATCTATTTTAATTTGTATGTTTACATAATAATGTAGATTACTTTATTCTATCTCGTTATCCTTATACTATGAACCTCCTATTTATTCATTTGAATGACGCTCGGTTTTGTTGATGGCATATATGACCGATAGTAGGTCAGGTGGTTTTAATGGTTAGGAATCCCACATAACACGCAACCTCAAGTATCTCAAAGATTTCTCTCAGAAAAATAAACTGTAGGTATAAATATATAGAGCTGAATAATTATATAGAGCTGAAGTAGATAATAAATAATAAGCAAACATTAGATTTTTGATTTGGTGGCGTAAATATAAACTAATAAGACACTTCAAATATTTAGACTTAATGTATACTCCGACCGGGAACCGAACTTGGGAGCCTACTCGCAGCAAGGTAACAACTAGACTACCGACTCGTTGGTAATTAGTTTAATTCATAACATGATAGAAATCATAACGTTTATAAACTAGCATATAAATTATAACCTAACTACGCTTTATATACCTATGGGTATTTTTAATTCTTGTGATGTTCTAATTAAATTTTATAATGAATGAGACGTAAAGATATAAAGTATATTAAAAGGCGTGACCTCAACTTGGTTAAAAATAAAGAGTTCCAATGGTTTTTTCCTCCAGGCGCGCGGAGTCAACAGTCACCGACTACCGAGCCGATAGCCGATATTTATTGCCAATAAACCATCGTATGGCAACAGAACACATAGTTTCATACCACTGTACAGAAATGTTGTTGTATAAGAAAATGATCGAGCAAAGTTTTTATGAAAATAATTTCCAGCTAAAATAATATCCGGTGGAGCGTTACGCTACCGTCATTATAAACAGACTGTCCTGATCTGACCGATGTTAATTCGTATTTATCAAAATAAAAACAAATCTTGCAATCCAATTTACGAATGAAAAGTTTGGCATTATAATGTAATTGAAAAATGCGTTGCTTTTAAAATACTTACAGCATTAAACATGAGTCGCTGTCTTGCAAACTTTGTGAAGAAAAATGATTGTTAGTATATAAAGATACATGTTTGTACATATCAATTTTAGTTATTAATTGTATTTTTGTTCGCACTTGCACTACCGTTTAATTACGTGAGTTAACACGTTAAAATAATCTATGGTTTATTGAGATGACCTTTAATAGTTAGTCACCTAAAAAAGGTACTAAGTCCTATTTTTGATTCTTTTAACCTATTAAGGAATTGATTGTTATTATTTTACGTATTTACCCGTTAGAAAAAAATACCGAAAAATAAAGGAAAAAAAAATTGTCTTACAAATTTGGTGGATGGGTAGCGCGGGTGTTTCAAGTTTTTGGACACAATGCGAGGCTTGCAGTTACAGATAGACGAGGATTCTGTATTGTGAGCTACGTACATTCATCGTGAATTTAGTTCAGTATGTACAAAGTGAATAACTAATCCAGTTCATAAAGGTGAGCTAGTAATAAAACTACCATTTAGCATTGATACAAATGTGGTTGAGTTAGAGGTTATTTGTACTGGTAAATGAGCGCCGAGTGCGGCTCAATATAGCTAAGCGGCAATCATTCAACCATTACATTGTCTACAATCATAATAGCAGATTGCTTGCTCTACTAGACAGCAACATACGTATCTAGGTACACTTATACATTTACATATAGATAAACCGCGTTGCCTTATTGACTAACTACTTTTTGTACTGTCATATATTTTAGTAATACAAGGTTTGTTTTTAAAGAGCAAAGGTGAACAAGAAAATCATTTATATCTGCAGACAAAACCTTTATACAAATATTCAATATATTTTTAGAAACTATTATTTATAGTCTTTAGATTTTATAATATGCGCAAAGGAAAGTCTCCATTCGATTTATAGATATTAGCATTATAGATCTAGCTTTATGTTAATTTCGAGACTAGGTATCGTGCTATATGCATTCTATGGCGGGTCTAAGATGGCGGCAGGTGCGGCGCCACCTGCGCACGCGCCGTTCGTTACAAAAACGCGCGCATGGGGGCGACCTGCTACTTCCACTGACCGCCATCACACCCCACCCGACATAAGGGAAGCCATTAAAACTTGTGAGCTCATTGTTCGTAATTTCACATACAAAAAGGCTTATACTCGTAGAAGTCACTAATGTCAATGTGTAGATATTTGAAGAGGAAAGTCAAAGGTTTTGGAAGCTTAAAATATAATACCTTTATTATTGTAAATCGTATAATTTGACTCTCTCTACTTAATGAATTAATTAGGAAAGATTTGATTACTAAATATAAGCTATGTTTGTGGAGTAAAAGTTTACTTCATTTAACGAATTGTGTAATTTACAAACAGCGCATTACTAAGTACACAAAATATCTGATCAAAACCTACTGTACTAGTATAAATAACATAGGTACTCGCGTGCGGTTATTATAACTATTTATGCAATTATGTAAGCATTCGGCCATGCAATTATACAGTAAAGTTTACAAGCGTTAGTAAAGTGCAAAACCTTTCGCGCCTTAACGTACATTGATCATGTTACGCCACTCGGAGCTTATTGGAAATCGACCTCTGTCACGAGGAAATGACCGAAGTATAATCTACGAGTAACAACTACGAACCCAAGTGGCCTATTTATGTATTAATCTATCTTTTGCAGACGAAAAATAAAATATATGGTGTGAAGCGAAAACGTTCTAATCAATTTGTATTTAAAGTAAACGTTAAGTGAGCTGTTTGTTCCTAAGACGAAATAAATAATTTGAATTTTGAATTTTATTGAACTTAAGGATATATAGTTACTTTTGGTTGAATAAGGACACGACACGTGCAGTTATATAAGTACAACGAAAAATTAAGTTTAGTAAAAAATTGATTTACTAAAACTGATAAGTAAGTATTAAGGCGTTGATGAAGTCACCTAATTACACTTAAAAATTAGAAGACTGAATGTTTTAACAGTTCTCATTGACAGCAATCAACGGAGTTCTTCGAAACAATGAAGTGGGTAGGATAGCCAGTGGGTAGCACTAGCCCGTCATACGAGCAGGATGCGGCCGGCGCTACGAGGACGGAAGTTGACCGTCGCTTTATTGACGACACGTGACTTGATGAGGAGTTGGCTGCAATTGGGCACTCTTATGCAACTCGGAGTTGACACGATAGCTACATGTATTACAGAGAATGAACGACATGCTGTCACGAAGCATTACGTAAATGCTTAATAACCGTTGATTGCAGGTAGAGATATCCTTTCAATGACGACCTCGCAGCCTTGGTCATAGTGAACCAGCCAGCGAAGTGAGGAGTTTTGGGTTAAATTCCCGGTCAGGGCACATTTATGTGACAGATAATTGTTGGTTTTCGGGTCGTGGATGTTAATGGTTTTTTATTTAATAGTGTTGTCCATGCCAACCGTGATTCAGGGAATACCTACCTAATAATACAGAATATTTGAATTTTAATTTAAAGTAACGTTTGTAAATAAGACAATAAGTAACGTAATACTATAAAAGCGTTGTCTAGACTGTAAAACATTTCCTAAATTTGTAACCGAAGACAATACTAACGGAATGAAATAAAACAGATCGATCTATTTTGAACGCAACATTGATTCCTAGAAAATTATCATCTGCGAGGTACCGCACGGAAACGATTTAAAAAGATAGAGTCGGGCGCGCCGGAAGTGGCCATAACGTGGATGAATGAACGCGTGACGTCAGCAACACGATGACGATGACGTCAGCACACATGGGGATGTTGGACGTTGGATGTTGTCCATCATTTTTAATGTGGTTACATCAAATTCGCGACTACATCTATAACATGTGTTTTTTTACTTTTTTCTGTTTGTCATTTCTATATTTTCCAACTAGGTTAGATTGATCTGTATGCTTGTGAAAATGTTATTTCTTATTTAGTTGATATTCATGATTTTAACTTTCATGTAACTTTTTTTTATTGTTTATCAATTAATTAGGATAAGTTATGGCGGCTACTTAGAACTTTTATAATTTACTTTGTTACTATAAATTGTGAAGTAAATCGCGTAATTTTATTTTTTTTTAATTTTATGACTCAAACATCAT
>DWNI01000179.1:0-11292 GCA_018250175.1 Alychna victa
CAGCTGTTGAGCTAAAACCTGCGCCCGCTCTGGTTGCTCACACAATAACAGATCGATCCCTAAGGACATATCCTCTAAACGACCCGCAGCATTTAACCGAGGCCCCAAGATAAATCCCAGATCAGCTGCTACTAATCGTTGGGGATCTCGTTGGGCCACTGAGAGCAATGCTTGGATCCCTGGACGACACTGTTTACTTCGAATGCGTAGCAAGCCTTGGTAGACTAAAATGCGGTTATTAGCATCTAACGGCACCACATCGGCAACGGTTCCCAAAGCGACTAAATCCAGCAGCTCTGCTAGGTTAGGCTCAACCAGCGATGATTGTGTAAACCAATCGCTTGTACGTAGGTTGGCGCGCAATGCTAACATCAGATAAAAAGCCACGCCAACACCAGCTAAGGCTTTCGAAGGAAATAAACAGTCCGGTAGGTTGGGATTGACAATGGCATCAGCTGGAGGCAATTTAGGCCCAGGCAGATGATGATCGGTGATGAGCACCCGCATTCCCAAAGCACGGGCTAAAGTGACCCCTTCCAGGGAACTAATTCCATTATCGACAGTAATGATTAGCTGGGCACCCTGTTGTTTTGCTTGCTGTACCACGGGCGATGTTAAACCATACCCCTCAGAAAAGCGACTGGGTACTAAGTAACTCACCGTAGTCGCTCCTAGGCGACGTAATGCTAGCACTGCTAAGGCAGTACTGGTGGCCCCATCAGCATCAAAATCCCCGACTATCACGATTTTCCACTGCTGCTGTAGCGCTTGTTGCAATAAGCTGACCGCTGCTTTAATGCCAGTTAGTAGGCGATAATCAGCCAATCGCTGTAAACGTCGATCTAATTGTGTGCTGCATTCAATGCCTCGCACAGCGTACAATCGCTGCAATAGAGGAGGAAGTTCCAATAAGGATTGGCTTGGCACTCCAGCCAATGGTCGGCGGCGCAATGCTTGAGGTATTAACATGCTACCGAAACTCCTAAAAGCAGTAGAAATAGGACTATATTCTAGCCAATAATCACTTTAGTGAGCAAATCTGTAGTAGGCAGTTAAAACTGCACTCCTTAGGGTTCCTAAAGGCACTATTTTTTCCATAGGTATAAGAAAATAGCGTTAGGAAACGGACAAAAGTTTTTCAAAAGTAGAAGCTAAGTTAAGGTTGAACCCAAACTAAACCAGTGACGGTAGGCATTAAGCAGTTCATAGGCAAAAACTGGTCGTTTTCCAGGTAACTGCAGCTGTTGCAGTAATAAACTGCCCATTCCAGTCGCCACGCGGATCCCTTGTCGATCGGCAGCCAAGATAGTTTTTGGCAAAGCAGCCACTGGCTGTGAACAAGCAACTGCTTGCCATATTTTAATCCGCTGCCCCCGCAACTCAAAATAACTTAATGGCCAAGGGATGAAAGCTTGTACTGCTCGAGCAAGCTCAATAGCGGGAAGCTGCCAATTAAGGGCAGCTTCCCGCTTATCAATTTTATCAGCATAGGTGATGCCTGTGGTGGGTTGAGGCTGAGCCACAACTTGATGTTGTACTAACCGTGGTAATAATTGTAGCAAACTGGTCGAGCCTAATTGAGCTAATTGTTGGAGCAATTCAGCAGTGGTAGTTTGTTCGGTGATCGGGCAAGTAACCTGCTGGAGAACCGGCCCGCTGTCCAAACCCGCTTCCATCTGCATTAAAGTAATGCCAGTCTCAGCATCGCCAGCTAAGATAGCTCGTTGGATCGGTGCCGCTCCCCGCCAGCGCGGTAGTAAAGAGGCATGCACATTCAGGCAGCCAAACTGCGGGAGATTCAGCAGAATCGGCGGTATAATTAATCCATAAGCCACAACAATCATGATATCTGGCTTCAAGGCAGCGAGTTTCTCTTGTAAAACCCCATTCCGTAACGTCGATGGTTGCCAAAAGGGTAGGCCATACTGCAAAGCCAGCTGCTTCACCGGACTAGCCAACAATCTCTTTCCACGCCCGGCCGGGCGATCCGGTTGAGTGAGGATTCCCACCAATTGATGCCCTGCTGACATTAGCACAGCTAGGTGTTGCGCCGCGAATTTTGGAGTACCGGCAAAGATAATGCGTAGTTGGTTAGAGTCATTGAACATTAGGATGTTCTAGCTTTAGCCAATTTTTTATATCGCTGTTGCAACCGCTGGCGCTTCAGTGGTGACAGATAATCAATAATTAGCTTGCCATTTAAGTGGTCGATCTCATGTTGCAAACAGATGGCCAACAGTTCTTTGGCCGATAGAGTGAACGGATTACCTTGGGCATCAAGAGCATGAATGGTAACACTAGCGGCTCTCGAAACTTCAGCTCGAAACCCTGGAACTGATAGGCAACCTTCACTGATGCAGGCTGAACCTTCTTGAGTCATTATTTGCGGATTAATAAATATTTGGGGCTGCTGCTGCTCCTCACTCAAATCGATGACAACTATCCGCTGGTGAATATTCACTTGAGTGGCAGCTAATCCAATACCGGATTCGGTATACATAGTTTCAAACATATCATTAATAATTTGTCTAATTGAGTCATTAACCTCAGTCACGGCAACAGCGCGAGTGCATAATCGTTCGTCAGGAAACTTTAATAGAGGCAAAATTGCCATCAAGACCTCCTGGTAAGTAACTATAAAAATTTGTTTGGATAAAGAGGATAGTTCTTATTTTACCTCTTTTCCAATTTTTTTATTACAGGGTAATCCTGTTGAAAAAAGTAGGTTTTTAAAGTAAAAATTTTTCAATGAAATCTTTTTAAAAGTATCTAGCAGGATTAAACCGTCGCAAATCCTTAGACTGCTCATCCGGCCGGTACACTATGCCCATTTTAGTAAGATAGACCCCACTATTGATTAGTGATGGTGTGACTGCATTGCTGCTGGCTGTGTAACGAAGTGAGAAGGCTCTGACGTAACTCTTTAGGTAGGTTGGCGGCATGGCATCCGGTTAATGCTCCCGCTAGGGACCATAAGTAATTTAGAGAGAGGTTTCGACGACATGTAAACGCCTTTATACGCAGATAAGCATCAACAGCTCCTAAATGCTGTAAAGCCTCAATACTATTGATACCGACTCGACGCAATAATCGTTCACTTGATAATCCTAAATTCGGCAGATCTTTTAAGCGCTGCCGACGTGTCTCGGCTTTACACTGTTTATCTTGACGTGCATACTCAAGCGCTTGCTGTGCGTAATTAAGAAAAATTTCCTGACTCCAAAAATCCTTGTCGATTTTAATATGATAGTAACGTAATACAATAGGCTGTCCGCGCTTGGTATAAATAAAAGCCTCCAAATTAAGTGCTTCTAAAGCTTTACATCCACGAAGGTATAATTTCTCCTCGGCAATTAAGGCAAACATAACACCAGCTTGATAAAGGCCAACACCTCCAAACATGGTTTTAGCACTGATAGTACCTAGTGAGCGGAAGCGCTGACACACCGCTTTTACCAAAGGTTGGTCAATTGGACTCATAGTACAACCTCCTAGGTTGGCACAGTTAGACCTGATGGTTAACCAAATTAATGCTTAAAAAACTTATCTAAGCATACTTTTTATTAGGAATAAGGGCGATTTTACAGACGAATAACACAATACAGATCCAGTGTTAAGATTAAAACACTAGAAATAATTAAATTTTTGTTAAAAATTACTGTTTTTTATTAAGATGGATTTAAATCCAAACAATTTAGGCAGGGGAAACAAACTAGTTTTCCTTAAAATGGATGCAGAAAGCAGCGGCTTTAAGCAACTTCCATGGTTATTTGCTAAACCCAATTTCTTTACCTACTGAATACTAAGCATTAGAATAGGCAAACCCCTGAGGCAACCAGCGTTCGATTAGTGCATTGGCTTGCTGAGGATACTGAGTATGTAACTGCTGTGCCAATTGTTGAACATGCAAAAATAGCCCCTGATCTTGGATAATATCGGCAATTCGTAGAGGAATGTCCCCGGTCTGCCGGGTTCCCAACAACTCTCCCGGACCTCGGATCTGTAAGTCGCGTTCAGCTATTGCAAAACCATCTTGACTGTCTCTAAGTACTGCTAACCGCTGCTTAGCTGAGTGAGTCAATGGGGCTTTATATAATAGAATACAGTGAGAAGCAGTGACTCCGCGCCCAACACGGCCACGCAATTGGTGGAGCTGTGCAAGTCCTAGACGTTCAGCATTCTCGATAACCATGACGCTAGCATTCGGCACATCCACCCCAATTTCAACCACTAAGGTTGCCACCAATAGCTGGATCTCAGCCGCCCTAAAAGCCTGTAAAACGGCTTGCTTGTCGCCAGCACTCATCCGCCCGTGCACCAAGCCAATGATTAACTGGGGCAATTGCTGCCGTAAAATTTCCACAGTTTGTTCAGCAGCTTCAGCTTCCAAAAATTCTGAATCTTCAATCAGGGGACACACCCAATAAACCTGCCGCCGCTCATGTGAACAAACCCAGGAAACGCGCTGCACCACTTCAGAACGGCGATTATTGGGCAGTACAACGGTCTGAATTGGTTGGCGACCCACGGGGAGCTCATCAATGGTAGAGCAGGCAAGATCAGCGTAAAGGCTCATGGCCAAGGTACGAGGAATAGGGGTAGCAGTCATTACTAACTGATGAGGGTAGACTCCCTGTTGTTCCCCTTTCTTCCAGAGCAATAGCCTTTGCTGCACACCGAAGCGATGCTGTTCATCAATAATCACTAGCCCTAAAGCGTAGAAGGCTACCTGTTGCTGGAAGAGTGCCTGGGTACCTACTGCCAATAATACCTCACCGGTTGCTAATGCTGCTAAAGCCTGCCGGCGCCGTTGTGCGGTCACACTGCCAGTGATTCGTACTAATGGTATCTTTAGGGGAATTAACCACTTTTGGAACTGCTCAGCATGCTGTTCAGCCAAGAGTTCTGTAGGTGCCATTAATGCCACCTGCTTGCCTTGTGCTAACACACTGAGCGCGGCTAATGCAGCCACTAAAGTCTTACCACTGCCCACGTCCCCTTGTATTAAACGCATCATTGGGGTCGATTGAGCCAAATCACGCTCAATCTCTTGGATCACCCGTTGCTGCGCTGCTGTTAACGAAAACGGCAGTGCTTGTAGTAGCTGTTGCTTAAAGGAGTTTGGTGCTGGCGGGAATGGATCTGCTGCCCGTTGCTGGATGGCACTTTTTAACTGTAAGCGACTCAATTGATGGGCCAGTAACTCCTCGAGAATCAGTCGTTGCAATGCTGGATGCTCGCGTTGCGCCAGGATAGAAGACGAGCTATTATCCGCTGGTTGATGCAACTGAGTTAAGGCTTCTAGCAAGGTGATCGGTTGCCTCAGCCAACCAGAAGGAAATAGCTCAACAGCTGGATTCGGCTGCGCACGCAACCAAACTAAAGCTTGTTCGATCAATTTGCGCCAAGTGGTTTGCCTCAACCCTTGAGTGCTCGAGTAAATAGGTCGTAACTGCTGATCACCGACAGTATTAGAAGGTTCAGTATTCAGTGACCACTCTGGATGTTGCATCTCCATCCCTCGGTGACCTAACCGAACCTCGCCATAAACCTTAAGCCGAGTACCGGTCGTCAGCCGATTTTTCATGGCTGGAGTCACTCGGAAAAAGCGTATCCATAGCGAGCCTGTGGTATCAGCTAATTTAAGTAATAATATGACGCGCCGCTGGAATATCACTTCGTGATGAACAATCCTCGCCGCCACCTCTGCTTGTAAGCCTGGTTTTAAACAAGCAATAGTGGCACAAGTGCGGCGCGCTTGGTAACGCAGTGGTAGATGCCATAACAGATCATAGATGGTTCGTAAGCCCAATTTATTCAGTTGGGTCAGGGTCTTCGGACCTATTCCAGGCAGGTGTGTAAGTATCGGCTGATCGTTGCTATCACTCATCGACACATGAAGCATCAATTTCGATTGCGAATCACTTTAAGAACGTTTGGCATATTTTTAATTCGCCGCATAATATTTGCTAAATGCTGTCGATGATGCACGGTAAATCGTAACTGTACCTGATATACTCGACCATCACGCTCTTCCGTCGATAGATGATTTACCATTGAATTGGCTGAATTGACCGTGGTCAACAAGTTAGATAAAGCACCTTGGTAATTGACCATATCTACCTTAATTTCAGTTATGAATTCTCGGTCAATTTTATTATCCCAAGCGATTGAAATAAATTTATCGCCCCCTTTCAGAGCCGATCGGATATTACGGCACAATTCATGGTGAATGGCTAAACCTTTACCAGGGCTAGTATAACCAACAATGGGATCGCCAGGAATTGGTCGACAACATTTAGAAAATGTGACTAAAATCCCCTCGGCACCCCGAATGGGCAACTGACGTCCTACAGAGGATTTACAAAACTCAATAGTGTGTTCATAATTGGCTAACCGGTGAGCAATCACACTGCTCATCACATTTCCTAGTCCTAGCTCAATTAATAGACCTTCTATTGAGTTAAGTTTCATTTCAACCAGTAACTGCTGTAATGAGACCGCTGCTATTTCCTCAATTGAGTAGCCTAAAGCATGCTCTAATAAGTAGCGCCCCAATTTGATGGCATCCTCTTTTCCTAAACTCTTTAGGCGCTGGCGGATTTTAGCCCGCGCTTTTGAGGTAACAATAAAGTTCAACCAAGCGGCATTAGGACGTGATCTGGATGCCGTAATAATCTCTACCGTCTGCCCGTTATTCAGCGGCTGTGATAAAGGATAAGTTTGTCTGTCTACCCGTGATCCAACGCAGCTGTGACCAATATCGGTATGAACCGCATAGGCAAAATCAATCGGTGTGGCCCCAGCTGGTAGTTCAACAATACGACCTTTCGGCGTAAAAACATAGATTTCACTCAAACAGAGATCAGACTTAACACTTTCAATAAACTCATTGGCACTGCCGGCACTCTGTTGTAGTTCCAGCAAATTTTTCATCCAACGTTGAGCTCGAATTTGCGCCATCGTCCCGGCACCACCAGCCTGTTTATAGCTCCAATGAGCCGCTACCCCCATCTCTGCCATCTGATCCATGTCTTCAGTACGAATTTGAACCTCTACTGGGAATCCAAGAGGGCCCATCATCGAGGTATGAAGTGATTGGTAACCATTGGCTTTAGGAATAGCAATATAATCTTTGAAGCGCCCAGGTCGAGGCTTATATAAAGCATGGATTTGTCCTAATACTCGGTAACAACTGTCTACTTGCTCAACAATCACTCGAAAGGCATAGATATCCATAATAGAGTGGAAACGCTGCTCTTTTTGCTTCATCTTTTGATAAATGGAGTAAAGATGTTTTTCACGCCCACTGACCCGCACCTCGAGACCAGCGGTACTCAGGCAATTCTCAATTTCCGATAAAATCGTACCGATAATTTCACCTCGGTTACCATGAGCCGCCTTAACCACATTTTTTAATACTCGATAACGGTTAGGAAAACGGGCTTCAAAACCCAACTCTTCTAATTCTATTTTTAAATGGTGGATACCCAAACGATGAGCTAAAGGCGCATAAATTTCTAAGGTTTCTCTTGCGATACGGCGACGCTTACTAGGACGTAATGCCTCTAAGGTTCTCATATTATGCAGTCGATCCGATAGTTTAATTAAGATTACACGGATATCTTGCACCATTGCCATGATCATCTTGCAAAAATTCTCGGCCTTGGCCTCCTGGCGATTACGAAATTTCAATTTATCAAGCTTAGAAACACCCTCAACCAATTGAGCTACGTTGGGTCCAAATTGCTCAGCAATCGTTGAAGCAGTGGTAGCAGTATCTTCAATCACATCATGCAAGAGCGCAGCAATCAGAGTTTCTTGATCAAGATGCATCTCAGCTAAAATAATTGCTACTGATAATGGATGCGTAATATAAAGTTCACCACTTGAGCGATACTGCCCTCGATGGGCTTGATAAGCAAATTGATACGCCTGTTGAATGGAGCTGATTTGCTCTGCTGGAAGGTAATGCCTTACTATTGCTTGTAATCGCTCCGACAGCTCTTCTACGGCTGTGTTTTCCTCTTCAGTAGACCACAGTAAGTATTTCATGACTGAGCCCCCCAAAAACCATCAGGGAAATTTAAGGCTTTTATAAAGAAATCTGGTGGTCATAGGGTAATGGTTTAGTTGCCCTTAAAGTGGTGGTACGTTGAGATTGCTGCTCAAATGCATCCAAAATAGTATCATTGATTAACTGATTCTCTACTTCGTAAAGAGCGATAACCGTACATTTATGATTAGCTACCGGAACCAAAGGTTCTCGGCCGTAAGTTTGTATCTGCCGTGCTGCACGTGCAGCAGTCAATACAACGTTAAAGCGGTTACCAACCTTTTCTACTGCTTTCTCTATAGTTACGCGTGCCATCGTTACCTCACATCATTAATTGTGAATATTTGTTATTTTTGAAAATGCTTCTGTTCTTTAACGAAATTTCTTTCTCACAACCGGTTACCTTGCTCTGTTAAAAATGCATTAAAACATCGCAATCGTGCCATGAACTCATACTGTCAGTCCAGCAGCGATACTCTTATGGTTTCGATAGTGTACTATTGCTAGTCTATCCTGCCACAGTATCGCTGCCAAGTAGCCGTACCCTAAAAGGGTTTATCGCTTCATAAAAAGCGATCTTGATTCAAGAATCATCGGGCAATTCTCTAGTTTTTGCTCAATAATTGCTTGAGTAGAGAACCATATCGCAGATACTGCTGACGATATTGCAAGCGAGATGCTGTAATAATGGTTTTAAGATCGGACAATGCTTTTGGGAAATCATCATTAACAATCAAATAGTCATACTCGTGGCAATGTGACATTTCGTCTACGGCAGTATCCATCCGCCTTGTCACCACTGTCTGGCTATCTTGTCCCCTGTGGTAGAGGCGCTGCTCCAATGCTTGACGCGAGGGGGGTAAAATAAAAATAGTACACGTTTCAACTATTTTTTCACGTACTTGCTGAGCACCTTGCCAATCAATATCCAGAAAAAGATCGCTGCCTTGCGCCAGCATTGATTCAACGGTTGCTTGAGAGGTTCCGTAATAGTAACCAAATACTTGAGCATATTCAATAAACTCACCCCCCTTTACCATGGCTTGGAAGGTATCGTTATCAGTGAAGTAATAGTGTTTACCCTCAATCTCCCTTGGCCTTTTTGGACGTGTTGTATGTGAGATTGAAAGGCAGCTTTGTGAAGGTTCACCGCGTAAATAAGCCTCAATTAAGCTGGATTTACCCGCACCGCTGGGAGCTGAAATTACATATAAGGTACCTGAATACATCACAGCAATCCTTTAAAACTCCTATTCAATATTTTGAATCTGCTCACGCAGCTGTTCAATCAGTAGTTTCATCTCCACTGCCGCTAGGGTCACGGCTGGTAGAGTGGCTTTTGCACCTAAAGTATTAGCTTCACGACTTAGCTCCTGCAACATAAAATCCAGGCGCCGCCCCACTGCTGCTGTAGGTTGTTGCAAAATTGCCCACATTTCCTGAAGATGTACTGTCAATCGTTCAATCTCTTCTGTGATGTCCAGACGCTGCAAAGATGTCAACAAGAGTTGCTCCCACCGATCATTTTCTAAAGTCACTGAAAACAGTTGGAGCTTTTCCTGTAACTTCTGGCGCTGCCACTTTACAACATCCGGCATATGCTGCTGGATAGCCTCTATCTGCTTTTCTAATGCCATTAACCGCTGTTCAAGTAATACCAGCAAAGCACTGCCTTCACAATGTCGCCTGTTAATTAGCTCTCCCAGCGCTTGATTAAAAGCCCCCAATAGTAACTGCTTATTAATGGGTATCGCTGCAACATCAACGGTTAGTACCCCAGGCCAACGTACAATATCCATCAAATTAATAATATCATCCCGCCGACCATTATCTCTTATCCAATCAGCCGCAGCCAACAGCTGGCGTACCAGCCCTCGGTTGAGCTGCCAAGGCCGATCGGCTGTTGGATTATCAATCCAACGCAAACTACACTCAACCTTACCGCGTGACAGCCTAGCAGTGGCTGACTGCCGAATAGTGGGTTCCAATACCCTTAGATCTTCTGGTAAACGGCAGCTAAACTCAAGATAACGATGATTTACCGAGCGTAGTTCCCAAATAGCTGTTCCTGTCGATTGTTCAACGACCTGACGGGAAAAAGCGGTCATACTCTGCAATGTAAACTCCTCACGGCCTGTATTCTAATAGTAAACCACATTTAACCCTAATACACCTGTCGTCTATTATAAATTACCGGCGACTGTTATTCATCGTGGGAACAATTTATTCGCTAAGAATGAGTAGGCAGCTGTATCGTAAGATTGTATAATAGCCTTTATTTAGGCACTTTAAACTGGAGAAGTGACGTGATGCATGCCGCTGCGCGCTGCTCATCAAGTTCACTAAATACTACTTAGTCACTGCTACATCAATCTGTGCCAAAGGCCAGTGTTAGCAGGTTTTGACGATCAGCCCGATTAAACAGCAGGTAGCTGCCATATTTTTGGGCAAAGTTGCCCAAAAATATGGTCTGGATAACCTGATTGAATAGAGTAATCTAGTCAAATCATAGCCTAAATTAGGTATAGTCTTTATGGAAAATCATCAGCAGCAATTTATCAAACGTGCTATCCAACGACAGGTATTTCTTTTCGGAAAATTTACCTTAAAATCGGGGCGGCAAAGCCCCTATTTTTTTAACAGTGGCTGCTTTGATAATGGCGCTGATCTAAGCCTTCTAGGTCGCTGTTATGCAGCAACCTTGATGAGATCAGGTGTCGAATTTGATCAACTATTTGGGCCTGCCTATAAAGGTATTCCCTTAGTAAGCGCCACTGCCATTGCTTTAGATACCTACCATCAACGCCAAGTTCCTTATGGTTTTGATCGCAAAGAGTGTAAAGATCATGGAGAACAGGGATGGTTAATTGGTGCCCCATTAACCGGTAAGGTCGTTTTAATTGATGATGTCATTTCAGCAGGAACTGCAGTACATCAAGCAGTTCCTTTGATTACTGAGCAAGGTGGTTCAATCGCCGCTATCCTGGTCGCTTTAGATCGACAAGAGCGTGGTCGTAGCCAACAATCAGCTTTGCAAGAAATTGCTCATCAATATGACTGTCCCGTGCTATCAATTGTGACTTTAAACCATCTAATCGATTATTTAGCTACACAGCCCGCATTAACCTATACTCTGCCCTTGATAGAAGCCTACCAACAACAATATGGTGCTTCTTAATTTTTTCGCTTAACAAACCATGCGGAATTCTGTATCTATAATCCAAAAGGTTTGGGTG
>DWNI01000180.1:0-11290 GCA_018250175.1 Alychna victa
GGAAACATTAAGCGCGTCTGGATAGTGCATTACGTCCAAGTAAATAGACGATAGGTCCCACCCATTGGAAATGCATTTACGGAGAAAGTTATCGCAACCGGCAAACGAGGTGTTATCTTCACTGCTCACTGGAAATGACGAGAGTTTTTACGAACAACTTGTCCCATAAATGTTGTGGAGAATTACGTTAACAGGAACAGCGGTGGTCTTTGAGCCGTACTTGTAGATAATTGACGGCAAATGATTCACTACAGACACTTGCTGCGGATATCTACGATTTTTAGAATGCCTCTTGCCTGGTTTTAATATGTCAGTCAGTCATCAAGTCGGTTTTCACACGGGTGCACGGCTGGTTGAGAACCGATAAAATTCTATAATACATACATAACATTTTTGATACAAGTCAAATCATTAAACAAGTAGAAACAGAAAGGGTATGCTAATGGAATAATTAAGAATCAACCAGTTTTGCTACAAATAGTCACACATACAAATGCCGATTATTCAAGATCTTAAAAACTTAAAACCATAAATTATGATTTATTTGACTGTTGTTTTCCTCGTCCATAAAGCAAAATAGTATCCTGACATCTGTAAGTATATTATTATAATTGCTATTTAATTAAATGACTTTGAATTCTAATTTTAATGGAATAAAAGATTCGAGCTCATTAGTAGAACAAATATGTACCTCTCCTGATACGATAACGATGCCAAGTTGTGATCCACTCACACTATTTATTAGTAGAAACCATAGTTGTATAGACAATAGCAATAAGTTGCGTAAACATCGACAAGTACTGCACTGGTATCAACCGACGAGCCGTCAACTTCGATCGATAGATTAGTTTATATACTCTCGAGTATATATTTTACACTCGATATGCAAATGGATGTAACAGATTGCAGCACTATATCTTTTTTTATTCCATAATGTGAACTACTTTAAAACAAAGTCACTTAGATTTGAGTCATTATATTTCTATATAATGTGTTTCATCATCATCATCGCGACCCATAACTGTCCCAATGCTGGGCTCGGGTCTCCTCTCACAATGTGAGGGGAACAAGACATTATTGACTTACAATAAATATGAAAATAATTAAACATAACTAATTAATATAGGGAGAGTTTAATTAAATGTAACCAAAGTATAAATTTTAATTTTAGTTCAGTAAAACAGATAGGTAATTGCAACCAAATGAACTGGTCCCAGATAAGTAATTAAAAGTTAAACGAATAAATACAATTTAATTATTTATGTAATTATTGGCTTTAATCAAATCAGATTAGATTAGATTTTTCTTAGGAATAAGCTAAGTAAAAATTTTAAAAAATTAATGATCTCCGCTATGAACTCCACAGACTTATTATTATTATTCACGGTAGCTTTAGTATATTACATTTTAAAATAATGAAATTATTCAAGCACCCACTAACCGTATAACAGCTTGTTTAAGGGACAATAGACTTTATTATTCTAATAGTACCAGTAAACTATACAGTAGATGCTTGGACAGGTTAGAGATACATGCAAGATTACAAATTACAATAACATTAATAGACCACCATTATTCAACTATTGACTGGGTGTGTAAAATGATCATAATTATAAAATGACTTCAATCTAATCAAGCTTAAAAACAAATTGTGACAAAGTTATATACAGCGCCATCTCTTATCAAAAGTACAAAGCCCCCACCTACCTTTTTAATTTTCTCCTGTTCCTTTCTAATATCTCATAAGTAATCGATGCCAAAACATTACGGCATGGCATGTCAAGAAACTGTGACGTCAGTGGGTGTGTCGCATGGTCGCATCCATATTGGTATTGCGTGATTGTGGCTCGATGACATATGGAGTCGGCAAGATAACCTGCCTGGCAATAACTGACATCATTACATATGATTATTGTTTACTTGACAACAAGTAATTATGCTCGCGAGTTACACTATCGCAATTATTATATATAATAAGCAATTATATTGTTCGTGTGGGGTGACTTATGACGCTAATATGAGTTATTATGATAAACAACTTATAACCTTAGATATGCTGAATTCCTATTGAAAGAAACAAACATGCGTCGGTTTTCTATTATAATCGCGTTAAAAAATCTGATGGTACGGATGCAAAAAAACATTTTCTGATTTTGTTTATGTAAAAAAAACGTGTTCTGCATGGTCTCTCTACGTCATTGTTAAAGCCTGGAAAGAAGGTGATTAGTGGCCAATCCAAATGTTGTAATAGTTCTTATACGTTCAAAAATGTTTGGAACTAGCGTCAATTCATATGTCTACCGACCGCGGCCTACCTAGCTTAGGTACCTTCCTAGAATACCTTTTGCCACCAACTCCATCTAGGAATCGAGTACTATTTTTAACGAATTATGAAACACAAAAGCTAAAATAAAAAGCTTAAAATGACGGTCATATTAGATAAGCGCTTCGTTCATTAACCTCGAAGATGTATCCTTAGAAGGTACACATACTAACCTCCCTGCTTTCTGCACTCTATGGTGCACTCTGCTGATCAACAAAATGGCGTCTGGTCTGATTCTTTCTGTTAGAGGTCGCTGGAAACATCTTCTCATTTGCCTATAACATTTATTAATATATTTAATTATATATAGGATTAAGTTTGAAATTGTCATTTCGTCCTGAGAAATTAAACTAGAAAAATTTTTTTTTTTTTTTTGTATAATAATATCTAAGTTTTAACACCTATAGGTTTAATTTTAATTCTTTGAACAGTACAATAAAACGGCAATTTCATATTTAAACCCTATTATTATAAACAATATCTAAATAAACCATTCGACGTAGGTGAGCGTTAGGCAGTATGTAGAATGTAAGTAGGTATACAGATATATAGACGTAGGTACGTTATATAGTCCCCAACTAGGTACTTGCTTATTTAAAATTAATAGCTTATTATACTTTGTTATACAATAAATTTTGTATTCCTACGCACGCATCCATGTGCGGTATTTATCGCAAGTATATGTATGTACCCTTTCATTGCTAATTTGAATATTACCTTATAAATGGCGGTAAGGAATGCTATGTACCTATAATGATATGTTTTGCATACAATGTGTAAGTTAATAATATTCCGGGACCTTTAGCTCCATTTACTTCACTGAAAGAAAGAAAGCTTTTAAACCGTATATTAAACAATCTACCCTAGTTTTGTTTACGTAAGTAATTTAAATAAACACCTAATTATTTAAATTTTAGTGATTATCAAATCATGAAAACGAGTGTCGATAATTTCATGAATTTAAACCATACCTGTACCTACAAGACTTAACTCAATATGACAATTTATAAACTACTTAATGCGTAAGAAGATATAATAATATTTAAGACCTTTCAACACGCATGCTTATTAATAATACAAAAAACTATTTGTGCCTCGAAAAAAAATTTTTGATGTTCCAATAATTTCAAAATTACCGCGAATATTGAAAATTTCGTTAGCCAATGAAATTCAAGTTGCGGTTTACAACAACCAATCCGTGCGCTCGTATGTGGTGTGATTACGGTGGGACGCGCCTAGCCAGCGCCCCAATATTTTGTCTTCTTGACTTTCATAACATAAAAACTATATATTTTATAGTGTAAAGCTCTTACGCACAATCGTTATAATGATTATAAAATATCATCAATAAATAAGGTTATTTTATTGCTTAGAATCGTCACAACAAACTGATTAAATAAATTCAAAGTTCGCTTCCCCCGCATCGTACGATCGTTGTCGTTGTATAAATACTCGAACTCTCCCCACTTCTATCAAACGTCAAACCGCGTTGTTGCGTACGGTCGTTACGGACGGCAAATATTCGTTCGCGTCATTTCGGAAACCGGGCTAACCGAAATCAATTTGTGTGGAAAATTAAACGTGTGTGTTCAGTGATATTTAATAAACATTAAATAACACAAGAAAATGTCTTTCAACACTGACATATCGACTAAGCTGGAAAATAGCAGGTAAGAAAAGTGTTAATTTTACCAATGGCCGATGCCTCTAGCTAGCCCATGTCATATCATATCCCTGGCGGCCCTATAGGCGTGATACATTGAACGGATTTAGCGTTGACAAATTTCAAACAGTATGCTTTTTTATCGAGATATTCTATAAAAGTAAATGTTAACGTGATTCTGACGAAATCTGTTTCCTTTCACATTGACATGATAGCATCATTTTCCAATGATGCAACGTGACACGATAGTCACGGTACTAGTACTACTCATTTGAGAGAACGTATTAAAGCCTTCATTCATGCTATGCATCAATAATATTTAATATCCAGGATGGAATGTTCTGGGCCTGCGCTGTAAGCTGACTCATCCATTAACCATGTTTAAGTATTCATCAATAAATATTATCATTATAATCATTGGGTCGAATGAAAATGTTTAATTTCTGTAGCGCATGTCTAATTGCAAATTGCATGATCACATCAGGCATCGCATCAATACATTCTATACAATCCGATAGTGACGTGTCCGGGAACTCCGACGAAGCAGTAATCGATTAGGAAGGTTACTGTAAAATGTTTTTTTTACAAACGGTCTTTATTAAACACGTTTTTTAAATTGGTATTACTGTACCTTAATTACGATTACACATGAAAGTTCAGGCTTTATTACTAAAGTAACCTTCATAGCAGTTAACAGAACTGGCTAATAAGTTGCATAACAGCTGTTTCATTCACCATCACATCATATGATTGGAGTTTTAATGTCTGTATGATTAAACTTGAAAACTCAGTCTCACTAGGAGATACCAATAATTAACATTGTATAAATATATTTCTCTTATTATGTAGGCCACTGTTGCATTTAAGTTTTCTGTAACAATAGATTTCCATAATACCAAAATTCGTAAACATTATGTAGCAAAATATATACAAGGTTTTAGATATCAACTCAATTACCATTATGAATACAATCCAAAATGTATATTCCAATGATCATCATCATCATCATCGCAACCCATAACTGTCCCACTGCTGGGCTCGGGTCTCCTCTCACAATGTGAGGGGTATTAAAATGATGCACAGAGTTAATGTACAAAAGTGTGGACATGTATGCATTTTAAAATTAACAAAAAATTTATGATTAACATATTAAGAATAGATGTGCAGAGCAGGCATAGATTTAGTTCTTCTCAAGGCTTACTTGTAGGAACCTTGTTATTAATATAATTCTAATAAAATCATGATTTAAATCAAATTAGTTTATTAAAGTTAGTTTCATCAGATTTATTGTAGATCCACTCAAATTTGTTAATTAACTACAGTTTAACAGCTGATTTTCATACCCTTTGAATGTTTTGTTGTTTTATGGTAATAACAGTTGACATGGCTATAATCCAGATTAACAAAAAAAACATGATTTTTATTAACCCTGATTGACTAGTTTTGATATTACTTACTACTATTTGATAAGACTAAGTGGTGATCATATACATAGCCTCATGTTATATCTAGCAACTCCTAAATTTTTTTTGGCATCAGTATTTTGTTACCTAGACATGCAACTTTTAAATGAAATATTGTTAGTAATGTTTCTTTGTCATTGTTACAGGAACACTCTCAGGAAAATTGCTCGCCATGACAACACAGAGTTCTCCAAGCAAAGCATTCTCAATGACATGGAGAAATTCGTGAAGATGGTGAATACAATGGACGAGACAGTGCTGGTACCTAGTCGATTGATGAACTTACCTCAGGAAGGAGATGATGACCCGTTCAGCCTGTTTTCCATGCTCAATGCTCTGAAGACTGCGTTACTGTGGGCAGGAGACGCCGAGGAGCAGGTGGAGAGGGGAAGACGAGTGTCTGACATGAGTGATACAGACAGTGATACATCCAGTGCTGCCGGTGATTCTGGTATTGAGGGAGAGGACGAGAGAGAGTCTGCTGTCCGAGCAGCGGCTGCCTGCCGTAGACACCTCCGTGGTCTTCGTTGCTCCCTCCGCCAACTTACTGCAGCAGCTGCACAGCTTACGAGGTCGTATCAAGATGAGGTGGGAGCACCAGTCTAGTTCACTTACAAATGATTACCCTGTGATTGAAACCTGCTCTGCACGTGTTGTACATATAGGTTAAGAGGTCCGAACTGTATATATAGGTTAAAGGGCTGAACGTGTGTGGGATTTCCAGTAAGTTATGAGGTTACTATTTAATAAATTTAATTTTCATTGAACTTCTTACTTTTTATTTATTTTCTGATACCAAGAGATAATATAAACACACATACAAAGTCAAAATACATTTTGCCAATTAGTTACACTTCCATTGTTAATTACCTTTGAAGGAAAATTTATTACCTTAATATGATAATGAAACTTGCATAACGAACCATTATGAAATTTATGAATTAATTATTACACAGGATCTCTCTTAGTTTCTTGAAACAAATCTTTGTACAATATATTAATTGAAATGCAAATTTTCTTTTGAATCTACATTAATTCATATTGTACCCAGTTGAATCATCGGACTTACGAGTGTGTTATATTTATGAACCTAGGTATAACTATGGATGGACTAAACAAAATTGGGGAAGTGTTTCTTAAGTAGGTCATTTTTATATTTCTATTGTAAACAGAAAAGCAATAATTGCCTTTTGAATATTTGCTGCCAATTCCAGTTAAATTGTCTGTGAACCACAACTTAGCCTGGAACTGACTTGTCAAAAAACAATTCTTACATAAGGAAAGCTAATACTATGGATGGATCTTGAGGGTGAGAGGATCTTGAAGGTGGATCTTGAGACTAAACATTACCATCATAGCATCAACGATACTAAATGTTATGATAGATAATATGTACTTGTTCAATGTGTTTTGACTTGAACAGGTAAGTGGCAGTTAATCAATGGATAATCCTCATAGTAGTAGGTAAACAATGGATACCTGAGAGCAGGGTTGAAGTAAATTGTTACATTCTTGATCTTAACAAAATTATTATTGAACTAAGTTGAGTTACTAATTGCACACAAAACACCTTTATAAATAACAAAAGCAACATCATGAGCGTCAGACTTGTGTCGAACGTGCCCCAACCAGGTATCAAACCCAGTACTCCTTCCTCAGGAGTCACTAAATTGCGTTTCAGGATCGACTTAGATGAATAAAATAATAGTCTATAATTTGTCCTAGACTGTACTGTTAGACAGATTTAAACATAACAAAAGTGCAATTTCACTGATTTGTTGAATAAAGACTAGCTTCTTACCAAGCTTACCATTATTTTGATGCTGCTATACCAAGCCAGATGATGTCAAAATTATTAAATTTCTAATACCTAACAATTTCCTTTAATGATGCTAAGATTTTCTTCCAACAGAGGTTACTGTAAGTAGCTGGAACACTTAGGTTATTTTATTACTGCCGGGGTGTACATGCAAGTTTTACACTTTTAACGTTAGTACCTATCTGTTTTGGGCATAAGGTAAAAAGAGGGAGAACGCTCAGCAGCAGCTGAAGAATCATACATGGAAGTGCAAGCAACGCAACCAGCTTTGAAAAATCTTTCTCCACCAGAACAGACAACGATCACGATAGCGGAAATAGTAAATAAACATTTGGCTCCCTGCTACTACTATCTCTTACAGCAGTATTATTATAACACTAGACTATCGCAGTCAAAATTGGTTTTGTAAAAAGTTTGTGATTTATCCCAAGGGAACCTATTTCCAGGATGAAAATATAAGCCAGGATGTGGTTTGTGTAAGTGCCAAGTTTCATTCAAACCCGTTCAACCGTTGATGTCTGATTTAATCGCGAAGATATTAAATCTATCCTATGACCTACTCGTATTCGTAGACGTGGTCCATCAGTGTGCCAACTTTCATGTTAATCCGTACAACAGTTAGCGCGTAAAGGAACCAAACATCGTCATAAACTGTCACATTTATAATATTAAGATTACTATTTTATTAGGTACGTACTGAAATGACAATACGATTAGCAGCCGTATTAGTATAACCTTACGATGCTATTTAGTACAGACATTTACGTACGAAATAAAATAGTAAAGTTATAATAATATTCGGCTTAACCGTTATAGTCCAGACAGGTTCGAACCCTCCGTTAAACTTAACGCATAATGCAGAATTCTGTTAGTTCGAGTGGAAACTCCACAAACCATTTATTAGGGCGATGTATATATTTATTTGACCTTTATTGACCATAATACAAATATAATGGTTCAAACGTGCTCAATGCATTCTCTACCAGCTAACCATTGGACTTACCAGGAATGCACGAAAGGCGGCTACCAAAAGTAAGTTTAACGATACACATGCCTAAATAAAAAAACATACACAAAGTATCTAACTAATATAATTAGGTATGTATCCTCTTGAAGCTGATGTCAAGGCTGAAAAGCGCTATAGTAGGTTAACGTAATAGTTTCATATTCAAAACATACTACACAGGATAAACTACAACATTTATTTACACAGACCTCTAACAAATAGCCGCCTCAGACTATAAAGTCTTACATTTTTTTTTGGTCTGAGATAGCCGCTGATGTAATTTCTACGTCAATGTCTGATTCCATTTGTTCAGATTGGTACATCGCGTATGTAAAGATCTAAAAATATCATTCAAATCTAGAGGCAGGTTTCTATTTAAACATAAAGTAGACGTGGGATACACTATATCGACAACAATTTATATGAAGGCAAACCCTGTTAGGAGTTTTAGGTCTGTATCAAATAAAATTGGAATAAAATATTATTTTTCGGCATTTCTTTCGATAACAATATTATTATGTTTTGACAAAATTAATAAAGAAGAGTTGAACAGATATTGGAATCGATAAAAAAATATATAGAAAATGTAATAAAAGGATAATGCCGAAATATTAGGACCAACTAATTCCATATCAGTAATACAAATTGTTACTAAGCTAATAGATTTCAGCCATAGGTAATCGATATGGGATGAGTCCAGTCATTAAATATAGGTTGTTCATTTTCCATTTTGGCGTATGCTGTACAGCAGGCTGTAGGGTTATACGTCGGCAGCATTCGTTACCAAAGTCTCATAGATTCATTAGTAGGACCACTAAAGGTGATTCTGCTGGTGAATAAGGTGCGGGTCCTATCTACCTCGCCATTAACCAGCTCGAGGAGCAGTCGATGATTTACGAGGTCTCCGGCAATTAAGGTGTCTACGTAACTACCTAAGTTACGTTCGAGATGTGACTTGAGCGTTCGCACGATCCAGTTTTTCTGGTGCGAGCTTATGACATCATAGAGTAATGAAGCTTGTCGCGTAAAACATTCAGAGTTGATGCTGACGCTCGAGAATTGGAAATAACGGTTAGATTAGGTTCATGTGAGTGCTAGGTACCTTAGCCAAGAGGAGAGACTATCTGGGTATGTTCATGTGATTTACGATGACTTATTCTGTACAAGTAATGTTGTATGTATAAAGACTTTTGAAAGCACCTATTTTTCCAGGATTATGTTAACAGAGGTGCTTCTGTCCTTCACTGCTCTGTGCAACATTCACATAGCTTCTAGTTAATGGGTAGTTATTACAGAAAACCAGAACCTACAGCGGTAGATCACAGCAGGCGAAATGTAATTGGCTAAAAACCTGGTCGTTACACGACTGCGGCGTCTATCGAGACGTGTTCTGAATACACGCGTCCTCTGTTAAGTGGCTGTGTCTCAAGCACACCTTAAGTTCAGTGGAAACACCAGCCTAAGGGTATCTCTCTCAATTCTTATTGCAGTGAATTATATTATTTCGGTGTTACCGATTCTAATTTTTGTTACGGGATTAAACATATTTTCCGGGGCATTATTACATTACTGTTGTACGTGAAAATGATCTCTCGATGAATAAACTGCGCTAAAAATAATGAAACATTGTACTCTCGGATAAAGCAGACGAAGTCCACGCATTTATAAAAGTATCAAGAGATTAAACAATGCGCTGCATGAAATTGCGTTCGTTTATATTTCCAGCAGATTTTTTTTGACAAGTGCTTCATTTTCCTTGGCGGGAGTTCGTCACATAATTCATACGAAAACGTTATTATAACAAGAGCTGAGGCCCCGTCGTAATTTCACGGTTGTTAGCCGTACGTTTGCGTATCATTACGTGTAATCCCCTCAGACAATCACTCGTCTCCCGCGGGACTTCGTACGTATCACTCACTCGCTGTATGCATAATGTTTAATGCCAGATATTACAGATGTGGTAGCGGTGGAGTGCTCGTAACACGTACAAGGAGTCGCCCTTGCGCTTCTTTTCGTTTCTAATCTTTGGTTTTTAAATTATCAGAAAACTTAAAATGAGGTCGTCGACGTAGTCCGATTTGAAGTCCGTTATTTAAGGTGTTGTAGTTATTATGTTGACAGCTGTGTATAGTTGACTGACTACCTTCTGCCCGATTTTCGTTTCAAATGTCGAAGCGATATTGTGGCGACTTAGTCGCTGAAACACTTGGTATTCCTAACCATCAATCGAAGTTGACCGAAACCGATTTTAAAGTCGTTTGATCGAAATATTGTTAAGGTGAAATCAGATTTCTCAACTGATTTTAAACTTTGCCTTCAAGCCATTCTTATTTTATTATGACATCGCGTTTGATAGGACGCCAAATAAATCGTGAGATAGACAAGAAACAGTTTAGTTTCGATCCTATTGAGTTGAAGTCCTGTCAAAGGGTGTATAATTAATACGTGAATTCCGGTTATGGATAGGTACTTCTAATAAACGACTTTTAAACTTCAGCCATTGTTAGATCGATTGGGTAACGAGAGTCGGGCTGCTGGTGGTGAGCGGTCTCTGAAGAAAGGGTTTAACCCAGTTGTTAACTCCCTCTCCGATAAAGCAATCGAAACTCGTAAAGTAAATTTAATGAATAAAGTTGAAAGGATTATAGTCGGGCAAAAACGAACAACATACTTACCGGAAGTAGCGGTCGACTCGACGGCTGGACCCTCGGCTCCTCAACATCAGACTGACATCCAAACGGGTACGGATCTGACGCCGGCCCGTCTGATCATATAAAATTCAAGTCAGTGGTTTAACGTTGATAATTAAACACCGATCTAGTATTATAATGTCATGGCTGTAAACATGCAACGAGTAACGTGGACGTGGGTAACTGGTGGTTAATATAATAGTCTTGGCCGACCTTGAGATACATGTAAACTTGAAGTCTTTAAAATATTTTTTTGGTCTTTGAATAGCAGTGTAACAGTTTATCGTTCGTTTAGAATTGGCTGTTACGGTTCGTTTGCGATTATA
>DWNI01000181.1:0-11226 GCA_018250175.1 Alychna victa
GAGGAGACCCGAGCCCAGCACTGGGACAGTTATGGGTTGCGATGATGATGATGAAGTCGTCTTTGTATAATATATCTTTATTTCTACTGAGGATTAAGAATTGAGGGCTCAGATGAACCTTGGCGGGTAACAGCACCAATTATATTGACGCAGCGAAGGACTCTTTACAATCAGAGGTAGATACTGCTAATGGTGATAACTTTGATGATAACAATAATTCCAGAACATAAAGTTCTACTAGATCAATTTACTATAAATTTTTAGTTCTTTTGAATGGTTTTATGCTGCTGAATGCCTTTAAAAAGCTAAAAATAGGCACCACCCATTTTTCTGAAAATGAGACTATTTATTGATTCTTTGACCCAACAAAAAACACCTACTTACCATTTTTATCGAAATAGGTAGTACCATTTTCTAGAACTCGATTAAATTAATATTTATACATAAATTGCTCGAAGTTTTAATTAGTAATATGACAAAATTAAATAATTCATATTTTTCAGTGTTACCCGAAAACAAATATGTGAATTAAAACAATTATTCGGGAAAAAACCTTTTTCATTTTATATTTGCCGCTATCTGCTCTCACAGTTAGTTAGTATCTACATCTAGGCACAGACAATGTTATATTAACCCACAAACCATAAAGTACATCATCATTATTAGAACGCATTCTTTATAAATCACAATAAATAAGCAATTAAATTTTCCTAATTCATTTCAAACTAACACAGGTGTATAACTAACCAGTTCCAAATGAAACAGTCAAAGTACTTCTTTTTTTACAAAATATGTATTATTTTAAACGTCAGGATACTGGTTTTATTTTGTAGGCTAATAAAAAAATATAGCTTTTTCATATGTATAATATTTTCATGGTGTTTTTTATATTTGATATACAATTGTCATATTGTTGGGACATTGGCAAATGACAAAAGAATATTATAACTCGACATGGCAATCTAACGTGTGTCATATTGATTGCTTTTGAGCTGGGAACGTTCCGGAATTCCAGTAGCTTCTCGAGACGTTACCCGCTGTGCACGCGTGTGTTACGTCTTTAAAAGTTGCTAAAGTTAGCGCGAGACGCCGTTGAAGAAATAAATCCTGTTCTAACCTTCGACCTTCGGTCAAAACAAACCCTTCAGCACAATGGAGAAGTAAGTAATATAATAATATTTATTCATTGTTTGTTGTGTTTTTGCTACAGCGCTAGTTTTTACTAGCTGTTTCCGACAGCTTCGCTTGCGCTAATTTAATTTTTCTGTATAAATATGATATTTTTTGTATCGTGTATACGATAGATAATAATAATCTGAAAGTGGCTGAAATTCTCAGTAAAGTAAGTCTCGGTTATAATTATTACTCTGAAACGTATAAGAGCAAAACTTGTATTGGGAATTCATATTTATATCGACAACATATGAAATAATACATAAAATGTTTATGCCAGCGTGGTATTTTCTTGGATATATGACAGCAGAAGATGATTTCTAACCACTACATTATCACGATATTTAACTTATTATTATAATATTTCTCAGCAGCTAAGTGTTTTCATTATAATCTGCACTTATAGAATTACCAGGTTACTTTAGGTCCAACAAATGTCGGCCAAAGCCAAAACTACCCTTCAGATTTGTTATTCTTCACACACGGCATAACTTGAGATGAAACTGTATTCTTCTAAATTCGAATAGATAACGCGATAGCTTATATGTTTTTGGATTGGCCGAACGATCGATGGCTAATCCTTTTTTTGTTCTGCTTCTTTTTGGCTGCAACGCATCGGTGACGCCCTCATTACTACATAGAAAAAATGCATAAAGGAATCTATAAATACATTCACTTCTCCGAACTGAAGCTAATGGTGCTAAAAATTTATAAAATATCCTGGTGCGCAGAGAACAAATTGTTTACGGCAAAAGAAGAGCTTATTCTCCAAAGCTTTCAGTGAATACAGTTGCAGCTACAATGCTGTAAAATGAATTTACAAAGGATTCAATTAACTATATAGAATTTCACGACTATTTTAAACAAGTCTATATAAATTACATATAAATAAGGTTAAGAGCTGTTGTGGTGTGAAGTACCACCGCACCTTCGCTAGGACGTCAAGTTTCCTAGCAGCTGTTTTAGCTTTAGATTCAATGAACCGCCCAAAGTTAAGGTTCGAGGATATTTCAACTCCCAATAACTGAAGGCGGTCGGCGTATTCCAAGGATACACTCTGGAAAGTAGGAGCCAAGGTGAACGGGCTCCTTTTGGTGAATAGACACGTCTGAATCTCACAAGGTTGGCATCGCCTCAATCAGACGCAAAGTGTGAGATTCATACGTTCCACCTCTCTTTCAGATTATATTTCCTCTCTACTGGCTCGAGCACTCGGCAGTTATCTCTCCACTACTGTACTGTCGTCTGCGTACCCATAGATACCGGTCATGAGCAAATCCTACAGCAGGAATGGAGTAGCGAAGAGAACGGACCCTTGAGGAACTCCGGCGTTTGTGCTCACTGATAGCGATGAGCATCCATTGATGACGACAATATTCCTCGTATAATATAATTCGTCGCAAAGCAAATTGTTTCAAGGAATCTTATGTTATTAAAAATTAATCGAACATCTATGTACAGTCAGAGTCAGTAAGCATAAATATCTGACACTTTCGATGCAGTTTAAATACTCGTATCATGTGAAAACCTTATATCCAAAATCGGTACATATATTTTTGTTGCCTGTGTAGGGTCTGATACTTTTGCTTCCTTCACAGGGTTAGATATTACTCGTAACTGTACGAGTACATTGATCTTCAGCGTTGCTCCAATACTTGCTGTAAAGGAATGAAGCAGAATCATTTAGCATCTAATTAACTGTTTCAAAAAAATTGTTATTTTATTGTGACAGGCAAACTAACACCCGGAGACATGCAAGGAGGAACGTTTACGATAAGCAATGGAGGTGTGTTCGGGTCGCTTTTGTCCATGCCCATAATAAATTTACCCCAGTCATCAATTTTGGGCATGCATGCGATCGTCCAACGTCCAGTCGCTATTGCGGGCAAGGTAACTAAATGGGCAGACTCTTAACTTACAACTTTGTATGTTTTGACCGGCATAGCATCCGGTACACAACTGAAATTACAATCAATAAAGACACGAGTACAAACATATATATTTTACACTAGACTGCTCCCCGAGAATAGTATAACAAAGTATACCTACAACGTACCATTTGAGAATGAAAATATATTCCATTTACTTATTGTTTGCAATAATTTATTCTGCTGCAGGTGGAGATACGGCCGATGATGTATCTGGCTTTATCGTACGACCACAGACTGATCGACGGTCGCGAAGCTGTTCTCTTCCTGCGCAAAGTTAGAGCAGGAGTTGAAGACCCCACTTCGATTTTAGCTGGTATCTGAGCAACCATTTCAGCGGCTAACGGCTTAGTTTTGTCGCAAATGATAAATCGGGATTCGATCTTTTTAGAATATACACATGATTGTTATTTTAATAGTAAGCCTCTAAGGCAATGATAAATTAGCCTAAACCGCACAGCATTTTGCGCTTTGAGATAATTTAAAAAATACTTACATAGCATTTATATTATAGATGTATAAAGACATTTTGTAGTTTCAAACTTGTATGTTAACAATAATACATGAACATTATTTGTATTTGTTTTACTTTAAAAGTTATTTCGATACACAAATTTTCTATCTACTAAAATACGCAGCATCACAGAGCACGCTCTACCTGTTTTGGCACTACATACGGAAATAGAGAGTCCACACAAACATTAAAGGTGACATCCATTTTCCATTACGCCCTCTGAATATTGAGGCACAAAACTGTGTGAAATGAGGAATGTCATATGACCCAACTTCAAAAATGCTAACTGAAAATTTTAAAATAATACTAGCCTAATCCCAATCCGTCATATCATAATTTTCAGTAAATTTTTTGAAGTTGGTATAATTTTTTTTTGTGTTAATTTATATTGTATCTTTTAGTGTGAATTAAAAACTGGATTCGTTTTTATTTTGGTTTTACGTTTTTTCTATATGCGAAATTAACCAAGATTTTCAGATATTTTTGAAGCCATTAACATTATTTTTGTAAATTAGCTAGGCCGTGACACGTTTTGGTCTATAATTCAACAAATACCGAACTGATTTTGATAAAATTTGTACTGTTCCCTAATTTCAAGCCAATAAATGAAAAGAAATGGTTACAATCAAATTATTATTTTCGGTGAAATCTAACTTTACTAGAATCTATAATTCAACGTATTGGTTTGACTTCTCAATGTAGTCGAAAAATATCAGAACATAGGCATTGTTGGTCTTATCCACAAAACACAGAGACGGAAGTGTTAAGTGGTCGTGGAACACCGACCAATAAGCAACGTGGCTTTGCTAAATTGATCGCGGCTCTTATTTGTCGTTTGGATCGAACAGTTTAAATAATATTATTTTCTTTAATCATAAACGTAGTAACTCACAGAATAATACATGGAAAAATAAGATTTGCTATTATGTATCAGGGTGGATTTTCGAAATTAAATAGTAAGTTTGATAGATGATTATAATCGAAAACGAATCAATAAAATTGTAAATTCGTTAGTTAGTAATAATTATGATCTAACTGATTTGCTTGTGTATATTTTGCTCGCGCGGTCTCCTTCCAAATCGACGCGTACGCTATTTTCACTTGTTTCTGTACTTCGTAGTCTTATCGATATTTCGTAAACTTCACGATGGTTTTGTATGATTGTTATTGTTATTAATTAAATTTATTCAACTTCCTTTTTTGAAGTTCTTAAAAATCGGAAAGTAATTTCTCTACGAGTGCTGGTACAGAGTATATAAAAGTAGTAAGTACATGTTGTTTTTTACAGTATAAACTGCGATATAAAACATTTTTAGAATGAACAGTTCGACGGTTTACGCGGACAGATCAAATATTGCAAAACCTTCTTATGAAAGCGAATAAATTGTTTATCAGGAGTTTGTCACTGGATCTTAAAAATGCTCAAGATATTGATTACTCTATGAGTGCCATAATACTTCATGATTAAATCTTTTATAAAATCTGTATGAAGTTTGTACTCTGTAATGTAATAAATAATATGGCAACATCGACCAAATTTCAAAATAATATTTATGTTATCTGTGTATGTTTTTATACAGGATTCATTGAATCTTGCTTGTTTGTTTTAGACTTCAATAGACTTGTAAAATAAGTCAGAGTTGAAGCTAAAAATTTAATGTTATAGTGAAATGATTGTGTAAAAAAAACATTTTAACGTAGTGTTATGATTTAAGTGTGTCATAATGAGACGAGGTCATCCAGGAATTGGTGGATGGCGCAATGAGAATCCCAGACACTTCAGGCCAAGAAACGGCGGCAATCAGCATTTTAGGCCCTCAAGAGGCTACGATCTTCAGGATCAGCATAGGTAAGCACTATTGAATGGTAGGATATATTTCAGTGACACAAAAAATGTTGTCTTAATACATAATTATGTAGCCGCCTAAAATGTCAAATAGTACTTCTAATCATTGATCATAACAAAAGCAATTTAACATTAAAAAACAAAATTCGTAATTCACATCGTTTTTATTCGTAGATTTCTCACATAATTAATATTTGAATATTTACTTTTTTCAGATTCCCTCCACCTATATCAAGGCCACCTAGACCTACCCTGCCGTACAAACACCGCTCCAGCAGCAACGACCGTACACGGCATGATCACCATGACAGAGGAAAATATAGGTCCGATTATAGACCCAACAATTATCATAGGAACCAAAATGAAAGTCACCAAACTCAAGAGAAACATATTTACTCGATGTTACACTCAACCCGCTCAACAGACACATCCTACAATAATAGTAATAAATATCCCTCTGAACCATCTAAATATTACGAGGACATAAATAAACATTGTCACATGAACAGCATGGGGGATATCGATGATAGATTTGTTCCGCCTTCACCTCGAGAGTCTTTCAGACAAAACTCTATATCCCCTTGGGCAAGTGACAATAGCATGAATAAATATGATGAAAGAGCTCACAGATATGAACACAACAAAAGCAACAGGTATGATGGTGGTGAAAGTAGTAAGTTACCGTTATATGACTACACTGGCCATAGACCGCCTTCAAATGACCATTATGGTGGAAATCCTACACCAGTTATTAATAACTCTGGATCGTTCAATCGGTCAGTCGATGATACTATAGATTTAATTAGAAAACGTTTATTGAACCGGAATGATCCTCACTCCGAGCCCACTGATTCTAACTTTAACCACAATGCCATTGAAAGTGCAATGGTGCAAAAGACTAAAGAAAATGTCCAAGAGTTTAATCAAGGACAACCATCAAAGAAAAAAGTAAATAGGCAAAGACAATCTAATAATTCAAGTAATGATACATCTTTTACCAAAATCAAAAGTAAGATAGTTAATCAACTCTTTAAGATGGACAAGGAGAAAATACATAAACTAATGGATAATCCAAATTCATCCTCCAAATTTGAATATGCAATTAGTAGTCTAATAACAGAATCGCAATACAGTTTTAATAGGCATTTACGTTCCGTTGCTGAAAAATCCTTGCATACTTCAAGTTCAATTGATTTCATACAAAATGACAATAATACTATCTATGAAGATACATTTATGAAACAAATGCAATGTATACTTGATCCTCAGGATACAGTACTACTTGAGGATATTAAACCTATTGTAATGGCAGAACTTTCTAAAGCATTACAGCTAGATGAATATGAGCATCAATTTGAAACAGGCGATGAAGAACATCAGCAAAGATATGAACAACCAAATTATGGAAGTGAATATTATGATAATTTATTGGAATATGATGACTATTCGGATAACGCAGACCATAAGTTTCCTTTCTCGCAAATTGATCATAAACTCATCCAGAGTCCACAGGAAAGTAATGAAGTTTATAATCAGGACTATGAAGAAAATAACACTACTAATTATAACACTAATGATTCCATTTTTGAGTCTAGGAGAATAAGCCGCAATGTAAGTCAAGATAGAGAGGTTACAGTAGGGAGTCCACAATACACAAGGAAAAGTCTTGATGACAGATTGAATGAATTATTTAATGCTAATAATCGTTCGAATTCAGAAAATGAGATATATGGCTCAAAACCTGAAAGTCCACAATTATTTGTGCCAAATGCTGAACCTATAGAAGATGAAGATGATCCATTTGCAGAGTTAGACAAACAATATCATGTGGCAGTAGATCATTCCTTTATTGACAATGATGACAGTTCTAGTCTCAATCTGGAGAAAGATCATGTTCAACCAAGGTCACCAAATAGAACGACGAATATTGCACTAAATTTAAACTCACCAGAGAAGGAATTCATTAAACAAGAAATTGATCACCAGTTACAAAATATAGCGAACTCTCCTTTAAAATTACCTTTATATGTAAATAATCAAACAAATAAAGATTTGCCACCTATAAGTGATGAACATAAAAACGGTGATAATTCTTCAGCTACTACTGTTAATTCAGAAGAGCCCCCCTGTACTAAAGGTAGTGAAGAAATTAAATTCAAAGAAGTAAAGAAAGAAATTGAAAAATCAGACACTCCTCATATTGTAACAATAGGATCTGCTGCATCATCACGTAAACGGTCGATCGATCAAAGTCCATCACATCGAAAAGAAAAGCGTAAGAAAAGTAATTCTGTCTCTTATGATTCAGACAAAGAAATCATCAATAAAAACATGGTTCTTACTAATGAAAACACTTCTAAACTCCAAAAAAAAGAACAGAATAAACAGTCTTTTCCCGAGAAACACGCCAAAAGGAAAGAAATTCTAAAGAAAACAGATCAAAAAATTGACGAACCTCGAAAAAAGCTTAGTTCTACAGAATGTTTAAACTCTAGTGTGAGTCCCAAAGAAAGTCATAATACAGTTAGCTGTAAAGCACATAACAAAACGGAAGTTAAGCCAATTTTGAAAACGTTTGATTTGTTTACAGAACAACCTAAGAAAGTAATTGTTCATCATGCTCATCGAAATACTGCATTAGCGCCTGTAAATAATATTAAAGCTAATTCAGAACCAAAAACTAAAACACCAAGTAAAGTTGAAAAAAAAAATCCTCCTGTCCAAGTAGGAAAAAATAAACATTCAGTTCAAGTACAAACAATTGAACTGAGAAATACCTGTTCCAAGTTCTCACAAACTGATAGGAAGAAGCATGTTTCAAAAGCAACTCAGACTAATATAGACCCTTCACCTTCAAGTGAGAAAGACTCAAAAGTAAGATCAACTGACCCACTTGAAAGAATGAAAGAAATTGATATGGAGATACAAGATTTATTGCAAGAAAAGTTTAAGTTATATAGTTCCATAGAATCTAAAGACTCGGAACAAAAGTCCTTGCATACGTTAGGTATGGCATTGGTAAATGTTTCCCCACATGAGGAAGTTCAGGATAACTCATCAGAAAATAGTGAAGGGAGTTTAATTAATGAAGATTCAATTGTAAATGACTTTACAAATATACCTACAGAAGAACTTGAACAAATAGCCTTTGAAACTATGGAGACGAAGCAGGAAGAAAATCCAAAACCAATAATAAGAAGTAGACGGTTGAAGGTATTGGAAAGAGAGAAATCGAAATCGCAGAGTCCTACTCCCACTAATCAAAAGAAGAGTAATAAGAAGGGTAAGACACCCAATATATCACTAATTGAACAAATAATTAGTGATGAGAGACCCATAGAAGACATAATATCACTCGCCGAATTAGAACATACGCCAGTAAAAGCACAAACTAAAAGTATAAAATCAAAAAGAAAAACAAAGCGAAAGTCTCCTGTTGAAGTGAAACCACCCACTCCTATTGAATCTATGGAAATAATTTTAAAAGAGTGTTATGTGTTAGTTGTAAGAGAAGATTTCAGTAAATATTTTCCTGTGAGTGAAGCAGTGAGTTCCGATAATTTACCTATCAATACTGAATCTATAATGGAACAGCAAAGCAATTTGCTTGATGGTCCTATTGTTAATGATATACACTTTGACATGCTTGATGTCTCAGAGGATATTGTTATCGGTGACATATGTGAGATTAAAAGTGTAGGTGATAAGGAAGAACTGGACACAACAGATATGCCAATAACTGAAGATATAATACTTGATAATAGCCAGTCGTCGCTTGACGAAAATCAAGGTCAAAAGTCAGATCCAAAAGAGAATGAATGTAAAATGTTTGACTACTCAGCAGATGAAAATTTACAACGAGACTCTGTTGTTGTGACTGGGAATGCTGATGCCGTACTTGCAATTGAGGTACTTTTATTTGTTATTTACCTACAGTTACACAATTGTGCGAGGTAAATACCTCATAGACTTTTATAAGTTATTGAAATTGTGTATTTGCTAAATCTGCTACTAATTCTCTTTATAATGAAATATCAAAGATCACTAAGACAAAACATAAAGTGTGATTAATTAATGGTACCAAAATTTCCAAGAAAAAAAGTTGTATAAAATGAAACAGTCATTTGTGAAATTTATTATATTGAATTGTATTTGAATTTTATTTACATTACAGTGCATAGAAAACAATTTTATTGCTGCCTGCCTTGATGGAAATGTGTACTACTTTAGTGGGGATGGCCAGCTGATTACAACACTGCGGGGATCAAACCTGGCTGTCACCTGCCTTACTATTGTCAAGGAGAAGTATGGCACAACTGTTTACACTGGATCCTTGGACTCTAGGATACGATATTATGATCTGGATGTAAGTCAGTTCACATACCTCTTCTGAATGTCTCCTGTATCTACTAATAATATTAGTTACTTAACGCATGTTTATTCTTAAATCTTTGAGATTTGCATTTCATTAGAACAATCAATTTGAACATGTCCACAGTCATATAACAGTATGACTGCTATAAAGAAGGTAATAAACAAAAAGATCATGTAATTAAAAAAAATATATTTGATACAACAATCATCTTATTCATTTGTGTGTAGACATGACATGTGTAAGACATGATATGTAATTTCGTGTTTTTCAGACGGGCTTGGAGAAGGGACCAGAATGCAATGTTTTAAGCCCTATACAGACCATGGATCGTGCATGGGACACTATATTTGTTGGCACTAGAACTGGCTTCGTACTGCAGTTCGAGTGCAAAGTAAGCATTAAGTTATTAGATATTTTCTTGAAGTTTTGAATAGTTATTAAAAATAACAGGCCACCAAAAAATAATTTCAAATGGGCTTAAACAAAGCTATCAGTTTTGGCCAGTACATTTGAACCAGTTAAAAGTGTTTTAGCTCATGCTCTAGTGGTCAATTACTGACATAACATTACATAACTTTTATTTTTTAAGTCATGTCTAGGTCTGTCTACCTGTAGAACAGAAGTTCCCTCTAATCATACAGACTACAACTTAAATATTGTGCTACATTGAGTCAGTGCCAAAGTGCACTAATTGCCTTGCATAACCAGTTAGGCTAACTCGCCTGTCGTTTATTATTTACTTTAATTTCGTCTACCAGTAAGCTATCAATTCATGAGCTATGTATTAGCCAGTATAAGCTATCATAACAACCTTATCAACCAACTATTATAGGAGTTCTAAGAATTATTTTCTCCTGTTGTCCAAACTTGTTTATTGAATATTTCCCATCTATTTTCAGAACAACATGCTTATCCCTGTCAGCACAGTACAATTTTCTGAACAGTCGATTTTAGCGCTAAGAGCGATGAAGGAAGGTGCTCGCAAGGTGTTATTAGTCGCTGCGAGGTCTGAAGATGTGACAATAAAGGATGCTCAAACCGGCCTGCTACTACGCACACTGGCCGGACCCAAGATGACAGTCTACACTCTGCTTTATGAGGATGGCAAAATATACTGCGGAACAAGCAGCAGTCAAATTCATGTGTTTGACTATAGTGTAAGCACTTTGTCAATATAACATCGGTTTTTGAAACTAAATTTTTACATGGATCAATTCTGTTTTTCTTTTTTGTTGTACATAACATAAGTTAACATTTGATGGACCGTAGACAGGTTGAACCATTAAAGATAAACTATAAAATCTGTAGTATAGCAGCAAAGTAATGCAGACAGCATTGCCGTTGCCAGCTGCTGTTGACGTTTCTCATTTGCTGTGTCTGCGGAATTACA
>DWNI01000182.1:0-11224 GCA_018250175.1 Alychna victa
AATAAAGAATAATTTGAATTTGAAGACCACCCAGCAATCATAACTGTATAAACCCCTAAACTTAAACAACAAAAAAAAAATAAAACCCCTAAATTAAATCTAATTATATTAAAATAATAAGGTATTAAAACCCAAATTATTAAAGATAAAATAAATCTTATAATAGGACAAAAATAATAAGTTAAATAATTAGAATTTAATAAATAAATCTGTTCTTTATTAAATAATTTAATAGCATCAGAAAAAGGCTGTAATAAACCTATAAATCCAACCTTATTAGGACCTTTACGAATTTGAATATAACCTAAAATTTTTCGTTCTATTAAAGTTAAAAAAGCAACCCCAATTATAACCCCAATAATTAAAATAATCACCCCAATTAAAATATTATAATAATCATTTATTATTATTACTATATATATATTAATTAATATATATTTATGACTTCTAAAATCATTACATTTTTTCTGTCAAAATAGTTATATATATATATATATATATATATATAAATTATTAATAAAATTCTATTAAATTAAAATTATTTTAAATATTTAATCCTTTCGTACTAAAATATTTCAATTTCTTAAAGATAGAAACCAACCTGGCTCACACCGGTTTGAACTCAGATCATGTAAGATTTTAATGATCGAACAGATCAAAATTTTTAAACTTCTGCATTTAAATTTTATCTTAATCCAACATCGAGGTCGCAAACTTTTTTTCTCATAAGAACTAAAAAAAAAAATTACGCTGTTATCCCTAAGGTAATTTCTTCTTTTAATCATAATTTATGGATCATATACTCATTAATTAATGATATTTAAATAAAAAAAAGTTATATTTATTTTTCAATCACCCCAATCAAATAATTAAATTAATTATTTTTATAAATTATATAAAAAATTAAAATAAATTCAATTATAAAACTCTATAGGGTCTTCTCGTCTTTTAAATAAATTTTAGCTTTTTAACTAAAAAATTAAATTCAAAATATAAAAAAGAGACAGTTAATATCTCATCAAATCTTTCATACAAGTCTTCAATTAAAAGACTATTTATTATGCTACCTTTGTACAGTCAATTTACTGCAGCCCTTTAATTTAAAATCAGTGGGCAGATTCAACCTTAAATTATAATCAAAAGGACATGTTTTTGATAAACAGGTGAATATTAATTTTTGCCGAATTCCTTAATTTTAATTAATAAATTTTTAAATATTTATTTCATTAAATTTTTACTAATTTTATCATTATATTTAATTTTAAAATATTAAAAATTATTTTTTTATATAAATTTAAATTTTAATTAAAAATTTTATTTTAATTAAAAATTTTTATAAAAAAATATAATTTATAAACAATATAAATTTTAAAAATCTTAATTTAATAATATATTTTATTATAAAAATTTAATTTAAAGATTATCCCTTAAAATATTAAATTTTTCAAATATTTAAATATAAACAATTTAATTAAATATAGAAAAAAATTTTAAATTAAATTTATTTCTAAAAAAATTAGATATATTTAAAAACGAATAACATTTCATTTCAAATTAATTATTTTAAATATTTATGTAACAATAAAATTTATAATTAATTAACTCTTTTAAATTCGAAAAATTTTTAATTAAAAATTTTTATTAATAAACTCTGATACCCAAGATACAATAAATTAAATTTACTTAATTTATAATTAAATTTTCACTGTATTTCAATATTCTTTATCAATACTACTCCCCTATAAAATTTCAAATTTTTTCTAATAAAATACTTTAACCCCCATTAAAATATATTAATATAAAAATTTCTTTTTTTATTTATAACTAATTAAATCTACCCCATCAAATTAATTAATTATAATTTCCTTTCAATGTAAATGAAAAACTTTAAATAAGCTATAATTTGTTCTTTCTAGAAACACTTTCCAGTACCTCTACTTTGTTACGACTTATTCCAATTTTTAAATGAAAGCGACGGGCAATATGTACATATTTTAATTTTTAATCATTTTAATAAAATAAATAAAATTACATTTAAATCCACTTTCAATTAAATATTACAAAATAAGATCCATTTAAATAAATTTATTGTAATCCATTATATTCTTAATTATAATCTGCATCTTGATCTGAATTAATTTATTTTTTAATTTTAAAATATTATTTTTATTTAAAAATATTTTTATAACAACGATATACAAAATATTAAATTAAGTAAAATTATTCGTGGATTATCAATTATTAAACAGATTCCTCTAAATGAACTAAAATACCGCCAAATTACTTAAGTTTCAATAATAAACATATTTACTATTTTAGTATTAAAATTTAAAATTTCAATAATAGGGTATCTAATCCTAGTCTATTAAAAAATTTATTAAATCATTTTATAAATATAAATTTCAATTAAATTAAAATTTCACCTAATAATTTAAAATTTAATTTAAAATATAATAATTAATTATAACTGAAAAAATTTACCTTAACTTTTGTATAACCGCAACTGCTGGCACAAAATTTGTTATTAATTTTAATATTACTAAATCATAATTTCTTAAATTTTTAATATTATTTACTACAAAAATTATTATTATTATTAAAATAATAAAAAATTAACACTAAAATTTATATATAAAATAAATTAAAAATAAATCTTTAAAATCATAAATTTTTATCTATATGCAAATTTTTTAGCATAGAATTTTTTTTTTTTTTTTTTTAAGTAAATTTATTTTTTTTTTATAAAAATTCTTAATTCCGATATATTAATTTATTTCTTCTAATATTAAGTATGAAAATTAATATAAGCCTTAAGTTTTTATAATTATTTATTGAAAGAAAAATATTAAAATATTTTAATATTATTATAAATTTTAATTAAATTATATATTAATTATTTATTTTATTATATTTATATATATATATATATATTTTAAATATATTTATAAATTTTTTAATTTATTATTATATAAATACATATACGTACATGCACAAACATGCATGTATATATATATATATACATATACATACACATAAATATAAATATAAGTATAAATACAATTAACTATTAATTTTATATCTAAACCATTCTTAATTTATTTTACATTAAAATAAAAAAAAATTTAAAATAAGCTAAATTTAAGCTTTTGGGTTCATACCCCAAATATAAAGGAAACCCCTTTTTTTAAAAACTTCAATAAAGTGCCTGACAAAAGGATTATTCTGATAGAATAAATAATGTAAATATTTTACCTTTATTAATTATATTTTATAGAATTAAACTATATCTAATAATATCAAAAATTATTGTGCATTTTACACCAAAATATAATTTATAATATATATATATATATATATATATATGTATAAGAATAATTTAATATTTTAATCATTAAATTTATAATTTAATTACCCCTATAAATTATTCTTAATTTATTTTACACTAAACTCTAACAAAATATTTTTTTTTTATATTCTTATTTTTAGAACATTAATTTCTGTCTCATCAAATTCTTGAATAGGATGTTGAATTGGTTTAGAAATTAATTTATTAAGATTTATCCCATTAATTTCAAGATCTAATAATCTAATAACCTCAGAAGCCTCATTAAAATATTTTCTTACTCAATCTATTGCTTCTATTAATTTCTTATTTTCCATTTTAATTAAATTAATTTTAATAAAAAATTTTGAAATAAATTTTTTTTTAACAATTTTAATCAATTCATCCATAATAATAAAATTAGGATCTGCCCCCTTTCATTTCTGATTCCCCAACATTATTGAAGGATTATCCTGATTAAATTGTTTTATTTTAATAACATGACAAAAAATTACCCCCATAATTTTATTGTCATATTATATAAATAAAAATTATTTAATGATTATTTTAACTCTTAATGCAATTATTGGAGCAATTGGTGGTATTAACCAAACCTCTTTACGAAAAATTCTCTCATTTTCATCAATTAATAATATAAGATGAATAATATCTGCAATTTTAATCAGAGAAAACTTATGAATAATATATCTTCTTATATATTCTTTTTTTATTAGAATTATATGTTTCATATTTTATATAATAAATATTTATTTTATTAATCAATTATTTATTTTTAATTTTAATTATTTATTAAAATTTTTGATTTTTATTAACTTCCTTTCCTTGGGGGGATTACCCCCCTTTTTAGGATTTTTCCCTAAATGAATTATTATTAATTTTTTAATAATAAAAAATCTTTATATTATTAATTTTATTCTTATTATAATAAGATTAATTACCTTATTTTTTTATATTCGAATTATTTTTTCTTGTATTTTATTTAATTATTTAAAATTAAAATGATTTAATATTTTTATTAAAAATAATATATTTAAATATATTATTTTTTTTAGTTTAATTTCGATCAAAGGAATAATTCTTAGAACTTTATTTTTTATTTAAGGTTTTAAGTTAAATTAAACTAATAATCTTCAAAATTATTTATAAAGAAATATTCCTTTAAGCCTTAGTATACATTTTATACCCCTTAAAATTTGCAATTTTATATCATAATTGAATATAAAGCTTAATTATAATAAAAGAGAATATTCTCGTTAATAAATTTACAATTTATCGCTTAAATCTCAGCCATTTTATTTAGCGAAAATGACTTTATTCTACTAATCATAAAGATATTGGAACTTTATATTTTATTTTTGGTATTTGAGCAGGAATACTAGGAACTTCCTTAAGTTTATTAATTCGTACTGAATTAGGAAATCCCGGATCTTTAATTGGAGATGACCAAATTTATAATACCATTGTAACTGCCCATGCTTTTATTATAATTTTTTTCATAGTAATACCAATTATAATTGGAGGATTTGGAAATTGATTAGTTCCTCTAATATTAGGAGCCCCTGATATAGCTTTCCCCCGAATAAACAATATAAGATTTTGAATATTACCACCCTCATTAACATTATTAATTTCAAGAAGAATTGTTGAAAATGGTGCAGGTACTGGATGAACTGTATATCCCCCCCTTTCTTCTAATATTGCCCATCAAGGATCATCTGTTGACTTAGCAATTTTTTCTTTACACTTAGCAGGAATTTCATCTATTTTAGGAGCTATTAACTTTATCACCACAATTATTAATATACGAATTAGAAACTTATCATTTGATCAAATACCTTTATTTGTATGATCTGTAGGAATTACAGCTTTATTACTACTTTTATCTTTACCTGTATTAGCTGGAGCTATTACAATACTTTTAACCGATCGAAATTTAAATACTTCTTTTTTTGATCCAGCTGGAGGAGGAGATCCAATTTTATATCAACATTTATTTTGATTTTTTGGTCACCCAGAAGTATACATTCTTATTCTTCCCGGATTTGGTATAATTTCCCATATTATTTCACAAGAAAGAGGAAAAAAAGAAACTTTTGGATCATTAGGAATAATTTATGCAATATTAGCAATTGGTCTATTAGGATTTATTGTATGAGCTCATCATATATTTACTGTTGGAATAGATATTGATACACGAGCATATTTTACTTCAGCAACTATAATTATTGCTGTACCAACAGGAATTAAAATTTTTAGTTGATTAGCTACCCTTCATGGAACTCAAATTAATTATAGACCTTCTATATTATGAAGATTAGGATTTGTATTTTTATTTACAGTAGGAGGATTAACAGGAGTAATTTTAGCTAATTCATCAATTGATATTACCCTTCATGATTCATATTATGTAGTAGCTCACTTTCATTATGTCCTATCAATAGGAGCCGTATTTGCCATTTTTGCAGGATTTATCCACTGATACCCTTTATTTACAGGATTAACTTTAAATCCTTATATATTAAAAATTCAATTTATTACAATATTTTTTGGAGTTAATCTAACCTTTTTTCCCCAACATTTTTTAGGATTAGCTGGAATGCCTCGACGATATTCTGACTACCCTGATAGTTACCTTTCTTGAAATATTATCTCATCATTTGGATCTTATATTTCACTATTATCTATAATAATAATAATAATAATTATTTGAGAATCTATAATTAATCAACATATTATTTTATTTCCTTTAAATATATCTTCTTCTATCGAATGATTCCAAAATATACCACCTTCTGAACATTCATATAATGAATTACCCATTTTAAGAAATTTCTAATATGACAGATTATATGTAATGGATTTAAACCCCATTTATAAAGGAATATCCTTTTTTTAGAAATGGCAACATGATCTAATCTTAATTTACAAAATAGAGCCTCTCCTTTAATAGAACAAATTATTTTCTTTCATGATCATACATTAATTATTTTAATCATAATTACTATTTTAGTTACTTATATAATAATAAGATTATTTTTTAATAAATATATTAATCGATTTTTACTTGAACAACAAATAATTGAAATAATTTGAACAATCCTTCCAGCTATTATTTTAATCTTTATTGCTCTTCCATCCCTTCGTTTATTATACTTATTAGATGAACTTAATAACCCATTAATTACTTTAAAATCAATTGGACATCAATGATATTGAAGATATGAATATTCAGATTTTTCTAATATTGAATTTGATTCTTACATAATTCAATCAAATAATCAAATCAGTAATTTTCGATTATTAGATGTAGATAATCGAGTAATTATCCCAATAAATAACCAAATTCGAATTTTAGTAACAGCAACTGATGTTATTCATTCTTGAACTATTCCTTCTTTAGGGGTTAAAGTAGATGCTAATCCAGGACGTCTTAACCAAACTAATTTCTTTATTAATCGACCTGGTATTTTCTATGGTCAATGTTCTGAAATTTGCGGAGCTAATCATAGTTTTATACCAATTGTAATTGAAAGTATTTCAATTAAAAACTTTATTAATTGAATTAATAATTATTCTTCATTAGATGACTGAAAGTAAGTATTGGTCTCTTAAACCATTTTATAGTAAATTAACATTTACTTCTAATGATTAATTTAAAGAATTAGTTAAAATATAACATAAATATGTCAAATTTAAATTATTAAATATTAATATTCTTTTATTCCTCAAATAATACCAATTAACTGAATTTTTTCTTTTATTGTATTCATTATTATTTTTATTTTATTTAATATTTTAAATTATTTTATTTTTAATATAAAAATTGATATAAATAATAAAAAAAAAAATTATTACTTTAACCTAAAAAAAAATTACTGAAAATGATAACTAATTTATTTTCAATTTTTGATCCTTCTACTAATTTATTTAACATTCCTTTTAATTGATTAAGAACTTTTTTAGGATTAATATTTATTCCCTATTCATTCTGAATAATCCCTAATCGTCATTATATCCTATGAAATTTTATTATCAACAAATTACACCAAGAATTTAAAAATCTTTTAGGCCCTAAAAGATTTTCAGGATCAACTTTTATTTTTATTTCATTATTTTCTTTTATTTTATTTAATAATTTATTAGGGCTTTTCCCATATATTTTTACAAGTACTAGCCACTTAAATATTTCTCTCTCAATTTCTTTATCTATATGATTAAGATTTATATTTTATGGATGAATTAATAATTCTCAACATATATTTATCCATATAATTCCCCAAGGAACACCTAATATTTTAATACCTTTTATAGTTATTATTGAAACTATTAGAAATATTATTCGACCTGGAACTTTAGCTGTACGTTTAACTGCTAATATAATTGCTGGACATTTATTATTAACCCTTTTAAGAAGAACCGGTATTAGTATAGCTAATTACCTTATTATTATTTTAATTTTTATCCAAATTCTATTATTAACACTCGAATTAGCAGTAGCAATAATTCAATCTTATGTTATTGCAATTCTTAGAACTTTATATTCTAGAGAAGTAAATTAATGTCAAATCACAATCACCCATATCATTTAGTAGATTATAGACCTTGACCATTAACAGGAGCTATTGGAACTATAACTTTAGTAACTGGAATAATCAAATGATTCCATAATTTTAATATAAATTTAATAATTTTAGGATATTTAATTATTATTTTAACTATATATCAATGATGACGAGATATTTGCCGAGAAGGAACTTTCCAAGGTAAACATACAACATTAGTTTCAAAAGGACTTCGATGAGGAATAATTTTATTTATTATCTCTGAAATTTTTTTTTTTATTTCTTTCTTTTGAGCATTTTTTCATAGAAGTTTATCGCCAAATATTGAAATTGGATCCCACTGACCCCCATCTAATATTATCCCATTTAACCCCTTTCAAATCCCTCTATTAAATACTATTATCTTAATAACCTCTGGAGTAACTGTTACATGAGCTCATCATGCATTAATAGAAAATAATTTCACTCAAACTAAACATAGATTATTAATTACTATTTTATTAGGAATTTATTTTACTATCTTACAAGCCTACGAATATTATGAAGCCCCATTTTCTATTGCAGATAGAATTTATGGATCAACTTTTTTTATAGCTACAGGATTCCATGGACTTCATGTTATTATTGGAACTATCTTTTTATTAACATGTTTTATTCGACATTTATTTTTTCATTTTTCTAATAAACACCATTTTGGATTTGAAGCTGCAGCATGATATTGACATTTTGTTGATGTAGTATGATTATTTTTATATATTTCTATTTATTGATGAGGTAATTAATTATTTATATAATATATTTAGTATATTTGACTTCCAATCAAAAAGTTTAATTTATTTAATATAAATAATTATTTTATTATTTATAATTTCAATTATTTTTATTATTATTTCTAATTTAATTATAATTTTATCTTTAATTTTATCAAAAAAATCTATTAAAGACCGTGAAAAATGTTCACCTTTTGAATGTGGATTTGACCCTAAATCATCAGCTCGTAATCCATTTTCATTACATTTCTTCCTTATCACAGTAATTTTTCTTATTTTTGATGTAGAAATTGCTCTAATTTTCCCCATAATTAAAACTTTCTTAATGACTAATATAATAATCTGAATAAAAACCAGATTTTTTTTTATTATTATATTATTAATCGGTCTTTATCATGAATGAAATCAAAATATACTTAATTGAACTAATTAATTAGGATTATAGTTTAAATAAAACATTTGATTTGCACTCAAAAAATATTATAAATTAATTTATCTTAAATATGAAGCAATTAATTGCATTTAATTTCGACTTAAAAGAATGAGTTATTACTCCTTATTTATTAATTGAAACCAAAATAGAGGTATATCACTGTTAATGATATTATTGAAAATAAATTCCAATTAAATAATTCTTATTTAAGAAATATATTATATTAAGCTGCTAACTTAATTATTAGTAATTAAATTTATTAATATTTCTTTCTTTCTTTTTCTTTTTCTTTTTTTTCTTTTTCTTTTTTATTTTCTTTTTCTTTTTCTTTTTTATTTTCTTTTTCTTTTTTATTTTCTTTTTCTTTTTTATTTGTATTTATTTCTTCTTCTTCTTCTTTTTCTTTTTTATTTTCTATTTTCTTTTTCTTTTTTATTTGTATTTATTTATATAGTTTATCTAAAACATTACATTTTCATTGTAAAAATATAATATTTAATTTTTATAAATATTATTTAAAGATTTATCAATCACCTTAATATCTTCAATATTAAACTCTTTTTTAAGCTATTTAAATTAATTCATAATAATTAATATAAAAAAAAAAATTATTATTCATAAAATAAATCTATACATATAAATTTTTAAATTATTTATTATAAATAATCTAGAGAAAACTGAATAATTTTTAATGATATTAAATATACCTTGACCTGTGTAAAATTCTCTTCATCCTATATCAATATTTTTTACCATTTTTTGACCAATTTTTAAAAAATATAAATTTAAACCATAAGTTGACAATCCAGGTATAAATCATATTAAACAAAAAAATAATCTTAAATTATATCTATTCAAAAACTTATTGAATGAATTAATTTTTATATTTCTAATAAAATAACCTATCAACACCCCAATAAATCTTACATAAAAAACTATTAATTTTAAATTTATAGGTAAATAAATTATATAAGGATAAAAAAAAATTATCCATATTATAAATCTACCAGTAATTACTCTTATAAATAATAAAATAAATATTCTCTTTAATATAATATAATCTTCATCATATAAATTATAAACTCTAATTAAATTATAATCATTAATTATTAAATATATTAATAAACGAATAGTATAAAATATTGTTAAACCTGTAGAAAAATAATAAATATAAAAAATTAATATATTTAAATTTCTTATAGAAACTATTTCTAAAATTAAATCCTTAGAATAAAATCCTGCTAAAAAAGGAATCCCACATAATGCTAAATTAGAAATATTTAAACATAATGAAGTTAAAGGAATATATTTTCTTAAACCACCTATTATTCGAATATCTTGATTATCTCTTATCATATGAATAATTACCCCTGCACATATAAATAATAAAGCCTTAAATATAGCATGCGTTAATAAATGATAAAAAGCTAAATCAGCTATTCCCATTCTTAAAATTCTTATTATTAAACCTAATTGTCTTAATGTAGATAAAGCAATAATTTTTTTTAAATCAAATTCATAGTTAGCAGAAATACCCGCTATAAATATAGTAAGACCTGATAATAATAGCAATAATTTTAAAAAAAATATATCAATCAATAACAAATTAAAACGAATCAATAAATATACCCCCGCAGTTACTAAAGTAGAAGAATGAACTAAAGCTGAAACTGGAGTTGGGGCGGCTATAGCAGCCGGTAATCAAGATCTAAATGGAATCTGAGCTCTCTTTGTTATAGCTGCAATAATAATTATTATACCAATAATAAATATTTCAAAATCATTATTTATAAAATTTAAATAAAAAATATAATTTCAACTCCCATAATTAACTATTCAAGAAATTACTATTAAAATAAAAACATCACCAACCCGATTAGATAAAGCAGTTAATATACCAGCATTATAAGATTTTAAATTTTGATAATAAATTACTAAACAATAAGATACTAAACCTAAACCATCCCAACCTAATAAAATTCTAATAATATTAGGGCTAATAATTAATAAAATCATAGATATAATAAATATTAAAACTAAAATAATAAATCGATTTAAATTTAATTCAGAAGATATATATCTTTTTCTATAATAAATAACAACAGAAGAAATTAAA